>CANYBF010387986.1:0-12403 GCA_948192965.1 Dalechampia spathulata
CTTCTTCCATTAAGTCTTATCATTTGCGTTTCCATACTTGCTAGTTTGGGCGTTCAATAGGGCGGGAGTTTATTCTACCATTGGAGCTATATCTTAGGTACGTGTGGGTTTGTGGCATACTTGCCATTGGGTTCCACATCATTTGGTATCAGAGACCAAAGGCAAGGTAAATTCCTATTTATCTTAGTTCCTAGGGTTTTATTTAATTCATTTATTTTCTTATTATGTGCCGTTTTATTTGTTTAAGTTGCTAATTATGTTTAAGTTGGAAAAGGTGCACCGAATTGATTGGCTATATTAGTGGTTGAGGATTATGGGGCCTTCCCTTTGTCTTGAGTACGCTTGGCAATATGCTTGACTTGCTTAGACATGGCTGCAAGGGAATGCAAAGATGTTTTAATAAGGTAGCATTCAAAAGTTACAAATTTTGGACCAATTTTACTCGTCCAAGATCGTGGAGTTGAACGCCATGATCGTGGAGTTTTGAATTCTGGCATTCCCTCCTTCGAACGTGGTTCAACTCAAATCCATTCAAAAATGCAAAAACATGGCCAGCTAACATATACATCATGCAATACAACCTTAATCTATCCTTAAACTATCCCTAATCTAGCTAAATTCAAATTAAACAAGAAAACCCAAAAATTGAAATGTGAGAAATCAAGAACAAGTGAGAGAAATAAAAAAATCTTACCTTTGAGAGGATGAGGTTTTAGGAGAAAATGTAATTAAGAACTTGAAAATGGATTTGTTATGATGTTGGAAAGATAGAGAATCAAGAGCTTTGAGAAGAAGATGAAAGGAATTTTGAGTTTGGGAGAGCGAGGAGGCAAGTGAGGGTGTGAGGACGTTGGGGGGGGGGGGGGCTGCTTAAAATTTGAACTTAAAAGTCATGACCTATGCCTCATCTATGATCATGGAATTGCACTCCACGATTGTGGAAAATAACAAAAACTTCCTCCTTAATGTCAACTCTCGACTATTATCATGGAGCTAAACTCCATGATCGTGGAATTTTACAAAAACGTTGCTTCTCGGGCTAGGACTTATCTACGATCGTGGAGTTTGAAAATTCTCTTCCACTTATTTTCTTTTTATTTGATTTTAATTTCCTACGTTCCACCACTCAAAAACATGCAAAATTATACCAAACTAACCTCTAATTAACAATATACAAATACCTTAAAAATTCCGCAAAGACTCCATAACTTCAAAATGCAATTGATTCAAAACATACTATACACACATAAAGCACACTTACATGCTAAGTTTAAGGTCGTCAGGTAGACCTTACCTCATGTTTGGCTTAATCTAGAGATGTTACCTCACTCGACTTCTGAATTAAGCCATCGAGGTATACCTTATATTGCTGCCCATTAACCTTAAAGGTCTCTCCTCTGTCATTCCTTAGTTCAACTACTCTGCTTTTAAAGACCTGAGATACTTTAGAAGGACCACTCCATCTCGATTTGAGCTTTCCAGGAAACAACCTTAACCTGGAATTAAATAATAGCATATTATCACCAACTTTAAATGATTTTACCTTAATGTGTGCGTCATGCCATTGCTTGGTCCTTTCCTTATATAGCTTGGCATTTTCATATGCTAGGTGCCTTAATTCCTCCAATTCTTGTAGCTATAGTAGCCTTTTCTTCCATGCTCTCTATAGATCATAATTCAGGTGCTTAATCACCTAATATGCCCTATGCTCCAGCTCCATAGGCAGATGTTAGGCTTTTCTATAGACCATTTTATAAGGAGGGGGTCTTAAATGTTGTCCGGTATGCCCACAACGTGTCATCCAGCCTTGCTGCCCAATCTTTCCTGAACCATTAACTACCTTTTCCAAGATTCATTTTAGTTCTCTATTTACTACCTCTACTTGACCACTGGTTTATGGATGGTATGTGGTGGATACTTTGTGGTGCATATTATACCATTTGAGCATGGCTTCTAATTTTGCATTGTAGAAATGCACTTCTTCGTCGCTGATGAGTGTCCTGGGAACTCCGAATCTGGCAAATAGCTTCTTGATGAATCTGCTAACCACTTTACTATCATTGGTGGGACTAGCAATTGCTTCAGCCCATTTGGAGACGTAATCAACTCCCACCAGTATATATTTGTTCCCTATGGAAGTAGGAAACAGTCCTATGAAGTCTAAGCCCTATACATCAAATATCTCAACCTCCAAAATTAAAGATTGAGGCATCTCATCCTGCTTGGATATGTTCCTAGTTCTTTGGCACTTATCGCAGTGAAGCACATAATTTTATGCATCCTTGAAGATTGTTGTTCCAGTACCCGGCTGGCTATCTTGTTCGCACCATAATGCCCTGCATAAGATGAATAATGACACTATATTAGTATAGGAATTACTTCTTCTTCTGGAACATATCTCCTTATTAGCCCATTAGCACATTGGCGAAATAAGTATGGTTCCTCCTACTGGTAGTACTTAGTACTGGTAAAGAACTTCTTTCACTATTGATATGAGATATCACAAGGCACTATACCGCAGGCCAAATAATTAACCATATCTGCATACCAAGGAATCTCCTTTTTCTGCAACATGAACATAAACTCATATGGGAATTCTTCCTTGATAGGCTTGTTCTCTTTACCATCATCATCATCCTTCTCTAGTCGTGAAAGATGATCTGCAACTGCATTCTCAGCTCCCTTCTTGTACTTAATTTCAAAGTCAAACTCTTGTAGCAGCAACACCCACCTAATTAACCTTGGCTTCGTGTCTTTCTTTGCAAACAAATACCTCAAAGTAGTATGATTAGCAAAAATAATAACTTTGGAGCCCAAGAGATAAGCCCTAAACTTATCATATGCAAAAACTACTGCTAAGAGTTCCTTTCCAGTTGTGGTATAATTCAATTATGGTCTAGTTAATATTCTGCTAGCATAATAAATAGCATGTAGTTTCTTACCCTTTCTCTACCTTAACACACATCTTAGAGCAAAGTCACTAGCATCATATATAATCTCAAAAGGTAATGAGCAATCCGATGAAGTCAAAATTGGAGCTGTGGTTAATACATGCTTCAACATCTTAAAAGCATTCAAGAAATCATCATTGAAATCAAACACAACATCCTTGACTAATAAGCTCGTCAAGGGCCTAGCAATAAGAGAAAAATTTTTAATGCAGCAGTGGTAAAATCCCGCATGACTGAGGAAACCCTGTATACCTTTCATGTTCTTGAGAGGTGGTAGGTTAGATATTACCTCTACTTTAGCCCTATCCACCTCAATGCCTTCCTTGGAAATGTTGTGGCCCAGGAAAATTCCTTCATCTATCATGAAATGGCATTTCTCCTAATTCAGCACTAAATTGGTCTCCTCACAGTGTTTCAGAACTCTCTCCAAATTTTGCAAACATGACTCAAAAGAGTCCAAATACTAAAAAGTCATCTATGAATATTTCCATAAATTCCTCAATCATATCTACAAATATTGCAATCACACATCTCTGGAAAGTGGCAGGCACATTACATAAACCAAAAGGCATATGCCTATAAGCAAATGTATGGACATGTGAAAGTTGTTTTCTCTTGGTCCTAGGGAAAAATGAAAATTTGATTATAGCTTGAATATCCATCTAAAAAGCAATAGAAAGAATGACCTGCTATCTTCTCAATCATTTGATCAACAAAGGGTAAAGGAAAGTGATCCTTCCTAGTAGCAGAATTCAGCTTCCTATAATCTATGCATACTCTCTAGCCAGTTACTGTCCTAGTTGATAGCAATTCCTTTTTTTCATTTTCTATAATAGTCGTGCCACCCTTCTTAGGTACACATTGGACAGGACTCACCCACTCGCTATCAGAAATAGGATAGATAATACCTGCATCAAGCAGCTTAATTACCTCCTTTTTCACAACATCCTACATATTGGGGTTGAGTCTCCTTTTCTGCTCATGAACAGGGCTGCTTCCTTCTTCCAAGTGTATCCTATGCATGACAATATCAGGGCTAATTCCCTTGATATCTAACAGCTACCAACCTAAAGCTTAGATGTGCTTCCGTACCATTTTGATCAGCTTGTCCTCCTATGCCAAAGTCAGATTATTAGATATAATGATTGGTAATGTTTCATTATTGCCAAAGAAAGCATACCTCAGGTGCTTTGGTAGGACTTTTAGTTCTAAAACAGGTGCTTTTTTCAATCGAAGGAGGAGTAGAGTTAGAATTTCTTACCAATAGATCTGGTTTAGATGAATCACCAACTTCCTCACCTATTACCTCAATTTCCTCCTCTATTGTGACATTCTACACTTCTTCATTTAGTACAGTTGATATGCATTCATCCACTACGTCTACCTTCATGTATACCTCACCCTTCATCGGCTGTTTCATTGCTTTCTTCATACAAAACTCTATTCACTCTTCATCAATTCTCAAGATGAGTTTTCCTTCATGTACATCAACTAATGCTCTCCCTATATTTAGGAAAGGTCTTCCTAAAATCAAGGGGCAATTAACATCCTCATTGTAGTCTAGCACCATAAAATCTACTGGAATGATGAACTTATCCACTTTCACTAAGACATCCTCAATGATACTGTCATGTCTTTCAATTGCGTGACATGCTCCTATAGAATGATTATTAACTTCCTAATCGAGAAAGTCAATAATTATCCTATAAGGGATTCCATACATTCTGTAAAAAAATTTTTTATATAACTTACATGCAACTCATTTTAATCCAATACATTGATCGATCCCAGGCTTTACTATTGCAGTTTGAAAGCATATTTCCTTTCTTTATGGAATCTTCAACTTCTGAAGCTCTTTCTACTCCTATTATCCAAACTTCTGCTATTTCTATTCCTTCTTCTTGTCGTTCTACTATCCAAAATAAAATAGACAATCTTGTAGAAATCTCTTATCTACCAGAGGATGCTAAAATCAGTTCTTCTATAGCTCCTTTAGCCAATCCTTATTCCGTATATGAAAAAAATAAACCTGGTATTATCACTTCTGTAAAAAAGATACTTTCTAAGAAGTCTCCCTGTGTAAAAGAGTATATACAATTTTCTTCTCTTTCTCAAAGTACTCTTCGTGCTGCTACTTCTGAGCAGTACATCACTATTGAAATTCCCCCTTTCTTGATTTCTCAATGGAAACAACAACAGTATACTCACCTTCACTTCGGTGCTATTCGGCTTGTTCTTTCATATCATGGAAGAAAAGGTCTTGGTGTAGTAGCTCACCTCTCACTCCTTGATACTCGCTATTTGCACTTTGAAGATGCAGTAATTGGGACGATAGCCTCTACTCTCAACGTTGGCAGTATTGTGCTAACCTTTTTTCCCAATTTTAATGTTTCTCTTGCAGATCCTCATCTTCCACATTTACTAAAGTTACAGGTGCAAATCACTGGTGCAGAACAAGTTTCTGACTCTATTGCTGCTACGGCTCATCACCAGCTTGTTTATCGCTTACAAGATCATGCGATAGATCTTCAGTCTCATCATCTGACTTGTAATGAAGCCTTGTATATCTTTGCTGATGGTACCACACCTACCATAGTACAGGCTCCTAAACAACTTCCATGACATGAGCTAGAACACCTTATTCCCCTGGAATGGGTGACAGATTATGAGAACCTCCACCAACAGCAAAAGGTGGTCCAGAAACAGGATCCCGTTTTCATTTGTCAGCATGATGGTACTATCAGGACTATTTTTACGTCACCAGTTCAACCTCGTCTATCAGTATCTTCATCTTCAGTTACACCTTCTGCTCCTCCACAACAGATTTCTATGTGCATTCCTTATGAAGCTCCCAGATCAAAGATCCCTATTGCAGGTTTTGATGCATCTGGACATCACATCTATGTAGCAAGAATTAATGGTCACTTCCTTTGGGATACAGATCCATCCATGTGTGATGCTAATTGTACATGCCATGAATATGAACCTGATGATGATGATTGGTTTCACCAAAAGAAACAATCCAAAGAAAGGCCCAGACATAGAAGCCCATGCTCACAGAAGACGTTTAAGTCTTATGATCCAGATGACCAGTCAGGCTCAGGTTCTTGGATAGGCTTACCCCCCATGACAGATAATGAGTATTATACTCGTTGTCTTAGAAGGACTTATCCAGTGTCCTCCTCCTCCGGTGTTTTGTTCTTGCAGAATGGATACCCTTTCTATTCAGCCAAAGGAGACTTCTCCCTTGATAGCCATGAATTTATCCAGTACGGATGACTTCCCTCCGTTAACCAGAACAACAAATCCTCAGACACATGTAGTTGCTTCACCTTATGTGACTCCTACTACTGTCCTTCCTTCTGGTGAAAGACAATGCTCTCCTTCAGAAGAAACTCTGAACTGGCAATCTCAAAACTCCATTTCCCAAAATCGTCTTCTTAAAACCATTGACCAAAAACTAGATCAATCCCTAGCCTCGACCAGCCAAATCTCAAAACAACTGTCTATGTTCCAAGAAACCTCTCACACCCTCCATATCCAATTAACTCAAAAGGTTAATACCTTGGATATAGAACTTCGTCAGATATTGGCCAATCATGAAAGGTCTCCTCTATTTTCCTAAAAAGTATAGGAGATTGAATCTCTTAAGCGACAACTGAAAGAGATTGAATCAGGGTATTCTCTTTTTAAACCATAACCTAAACCCAACCTTACACCTTTCCAACCTTTGCTGACCCAGCTCCAAAGCTATTTAATGCTCCCTCACTCTATTCCACTCCTTTCCAACCACCATATATTTCCCAAGACTATCCTAAACAACAGTGTTTCCTTGCCTCTGACTTACCTAAGCAACTCCGAGCCCAAAGCCAACCTCAGACTATACCAGCACCCACAGTTCATCCATCATCCAGCAAATTAGAAGAACCTAAGGATAAACAGCCCATGTTCCAAAACATGAATATTGCCTTATCAGACTCTGACACTTCTGAATCAGAATTTTCTGAGTTCACTGAGACTTCCTCTCTTGAAGAAGCCTAACAAATGGATGTTTCTGAAGTCATCATGATGGCCACTCCTATAGTTGAAGAAATGGATGAATCAGGGACTACTGATACTCCTCCTCAAGGTCTGAATGTGCAATCCACAACCAAGCCTATTGCAGGCCCATGGTTTACTCTCGATGATCTTCCTCTTGATCAATGGCGTTCCCGAATTCTGGAGTTTAATGCATGGATTGATCTTCAAATGAACCAGCCTGGAGCAACTCTTCAAGCAATTCTTACTGAGTTTACAACTCGGTTTATTGGCACTCTCAGAGAATGGTTCAAAACCTTTCAGTCTATGAATGAACCAATTTCATTGAAGTACAGACAGCAGACATGGCTCTTAACGGTATTCATCTTCAGTTTTTAGGTGATTACACGTTAATCCATAGACAACGCAAATAGATCTTCTTTAAACAAAAATGTTGCTCCTACAACGTCAAGCACCTTAACTTCCACTACAAAGAAATGTCTAAGATCTATTATGAAATTGGTGGAGTCCATGATCCCAACTTGAAATACACCTTCATCAAGTCCTTTCTAGATGAAATCCATGATAGTATCTACAATCTCATCCATGAAACTGGAAAAGATGTCTCTCAAATCACTCTTGGTGAAATCTGGTAATACGTTCACGCAAGTATTCAAAAGCGTTATGCTCAGCAGCAATTATTCAAGAAGGTGGCTAAAGGTGACGTCAAACTTACGAAAGCATGTGACAAACGACATCTGAAGATTAAGTGTAAAGACAAAGCTTGTGACTGTAAGCCCAGAAGGTCAGCACACTACAAATCTACCAAAGAGCTTCATCAAAAACAGTTTCGGCCCAAGAAATACAGGAAAAAGTCAGCCCAGTCTACTAAGGCTAATAGGTGTTACATTTGTGGCAAAATAAGACACTTTGCAAAAGCATGTCGGCAGAATCCAAAGAAGACAACTCATCTTCTCCAGCAAGTGGCAGCTGTCACACCAGCTACAGAGCATGATCTTGAGTCTATTTATAGTGAAGAAGATCAGCTTTCTCAGAGCACACTCTTCTCTCTTCCAGCCTATTCCTTAGACTCCGATTCATCTTCTCTCTCAGATTCTGATTTTGAGTTCCCATCTATCAACACTATGGCCTCACTTCCTGCTATTCCTATCAAAACAGAAAAATTTGACCTTGACTTTCCTCATCTCCCTCCTGTTCAAGAACATAGAATACCTTACTGTTCATCTGCTATTCTCTCTATAGTCTTACCTAGCCATTTAAGTCCTTCTAATAGTAATGTTATCCCACCTTTCTCCAAACACCCATCTACAGAGTTTGAACCTGAATATACAACAAAGTCTGCAAATGATGAAGATACAGCTACATCTGCGCATCCTTTACCTCTTGCCTACTGTAAAGTCTTCTCTGATAAATATGCTAAGGCTACACCTGCAGTTGCTCTCCTTGATACTGGTTCCTCGGCCACCATGGTAAATCCTAATCTTCTTCCACCCCATTGTTGGAAAAAAAGTCATCATCGGTTTACCACAGTCTCTAGTGCTCCTTACAATACATCTCTGAAGTCTCGTCACAAAGTTAGCATTCAATTCTTCCCCAACTGTACCGTCTGGCTCCATGTTGTGGGCTGCACTCTATTTGAAAGAGATGTTCTTTTTGGTTTTGATGCATACAGCCAAGCTAAGAGCCTCCGAATTATAAGCTTCAAGGGACAATAGAAGCCTTACACTCAAATCCTAAGGTTGTGTCTATTAACTTCTGTTCCTCCTAACTTTACATCCTTCCAGGACTTATTCAAACCCTGTTGTGCAGATTCTCATAAAACCTTTAACCATTCCTCTCCTCTGTACAAAAACCCAGACTTCTTTATTACTCTCCCTTTCAAATTGAATGAAGACATAAACCCTACCAAAGCCACACATCCTGGTATGTCTCCTGCTGATTTAGCTCTTCCCAAGCTGAACTAAAAGAGCTACTCGAACAGGGCTTAATCGAACCAACCCAGTCTCCCTGGGCCTGTCAAGCATTCTATGTCAATAAGCGTTCAGAACAAGTACGTGGGAAAAAATGGCTTGTCATCAACTACGCTCATCTCAATCATTTTTTAGCAGATGATAAGTTTCCTCTCCCCAGGATCTCTACTCTCCTCCAACAGATCAAGCAAGCCAAGTATTTCTCCAAATTTGATTTGAAGTCAGGATTCTGGTAGCTCAGAATTCATCCTGAAGAACGCTACAAGACAGCTTTCTGTGTGCCTAATGCACAATACCAATGGACAGTCATGCCCTTTGGATTGAAAACTGCACCATCTATATTTCAGAAAGCTATGGTTTGTATCTTCTAGCCCCTTCTCCATTCCTATGTTATTTACATCGATGACATTCTTCTCTTCTCTCCCACCATTGAAGAACACCATAAGCTCCTCAAAGACTTTCATTCTCTGGTTCACTCTTATGGTGTTATGCTCTCAGAAAAGAAATCCTATATTGGACAAAAGGAAATTGAGTTCCTTGGCCTCATCCTTCGAGATGGACAGTACAGGCCTGGCCCACATTTAATAGAACAGGTGGCTACTTTTCTTGAGTTCAATCTGTCAAGGAAGCGAATCCAATAGTTCCTTGGAATGATCAATTATATCAGAGATTTTCTTCCTGAAGTTGCCAAACACATGTGTCATTTATCCTGCATGCTCAAAAAGAATGCCCCTCAATGGACTTCCTTGCAAACTGAAACAGTAAGACAACTCAAAGTCTTAGCTATTGCTCCTCTTCCATTGACCATTCCTAGAGATGACAGCACCCTTATCCTCCAAACAGATGCCAGTGACTCAGCATGGGGTGCTATTCTTTTAGAAAAAAGGGAAACTGAAGAATTCCTGTGCAAACACGCCTCAGGAACCTTTTCAGAAGCAGAACTCCATTACCATTCTACCATCAAAGAGGTCTTGGCAGTAAAACAAGGAATAAAGAAATTTGAATTCTTCCTCGCCTCTCGACACTTCATTATCAGAATGGACAACTCTGCTTTTCCCGGAATCCTTGAATATAAGGGCAGGCATCTTCTAGACAGACATCTACTCAGACTCTCTGAATGGTTTTCCAGGTATGACTTTGAAGTACAACATATTGCAGGAGAAAAGAATCTAATTCCAGATTTCCTCTCCAGATTATCAAAGCCATTGCCTCTTGTTTCCCAAGAATCCACAGGCTCTATCATGATGGTTCTCCCTCATACTCCAGATAACCATCTTGATCTCCCAGTAGACTATGACATCCCACAGATTGAAACATGGGCATTCCAGAAAATCATAAGTACCTACTCCCATGTGAATCCTCGACCTCAAGACTTCTGTTCTCTTTACCCCTGGAGATAAATTCCTATGCTCTCCCCAGAATTTCCACACACTCAGACTAAATTATGGTATTTATGGTGCCTCACCACTCTTTATCACCAACCAGTGGAAATCCATCTTTTACCCACAATCTGGTGGCTACATAAAGATGGATATTCCTCCCATCCTCTTTGGATCTTCTTGTCTTGGTTTCAACCCATATCAGCTTGGACAACATCCCTCTTTACTTGGATCAAAGCAGACCAATTATTCAGTAACAGGGATTCGGCCCTAGCTCAACACCACATCGCCATAGTCTTCCGTCATAAACCTTATGTCACACCAACCTATGTCCAGCCTTCAATGACACATTGGGGTAATTTCCCTAATACCTTTCCTGGAATAAACCACCAAGATCAGTATTACCTTCTCCAAGCAGTAAATCTTGCCAACCAAGTCAACAATCTAAGGCATCCCCTATTAAGTATGCAGTTTGATCCTGAAGCCTTTCCAGATGATAACATCCATGGCAATTCCAATTATTCCCCATTTTCAAACATTGCCCAGATTCCTAATCCTCAAGCTTCACAATTCCAGGACTCATAACCAGAAGATACTCCAATGGATACTTCAGATGTTCCATCCACATCTTCCAACATCAGAGCCCATTCTCAGGCATTCGATGAAATAATGGAACACAGAAGAAGATAAAGAAGATAAGGTTACTCGTATTTAAGTGGTCCTACCAGACCCACCAGTTAATGACCTTTCACATCACCCGACAAATCCAAAGATGCTTTCGGCTCCTTTAAATAAAGATTTTCCTTTATTTCACTATGGTCATGATAAGATTCTTTCTTATCTTTTGTCAAAAGTTTTTCATCCTCTTGTAATAATGTTGTATATCTTTACAGATAAGGCTTATCCTTATCTTTTGGTTGTCACGTTTCTATTAGTTGTAAGAAAGCACGTTGTCTACAGGTACGGTTCGACCCTGCCTATAAATATGTAAGCCCCTTTGTTAAGAAGGCAGACTCATCTTATGCAATAAACATCTTTCTTCTTCCTCTTCCTCTTATGGCTTTCTAAACTTTTCCTTATGCTTTCAAACTAACATAGTTGATATATCAACTAAGTCGTCATCATCTTTCTTATGATCCTTACTAATTCTTGGTTTTTACAGAGATAGTTTTTAGGTTTGTTCTGTCTTCTTCATGATCTCTTGTTCCTTGATGATGCTTTAGGGCTTGATCTACTCTTTATTAAGTTCTTATCCTGAAGCCTAAAGAAAAGTACCGCAGTAGGGAAAAGAAAAGGGTGTAGATGGAGAATAACTTCTTCATTCAATAAGGGTACAGATCTAGAGTTCAGACCACTTTTACATCTTCATTTGTAATAGGAGGGTTCAGTTTTTGATTCAGACACTATTAACTTTCATACTTCGTGAAAATGAAATAGCTCTTCATCCGCTGTGCATTTTGACTAGCTTTTCCATCATAGATAAGTCATCATCTCATCAAAGTTATAACATACTCACATTAATAGTTTACATATTTTTAAGTTAATCAAACTTAATTTATTTACTGCCAGAGTATTTTGTTTATGTAGTTCCACGATAATTTATATAGATAGAAGTCTGAAGGAACTCAACCCATTTACCAATATTCTATTGATATGTCTAGCTGCTTCACTGATGTTCATGTTCTATGACTTTACTTGCTCCTGTGTTTATCAATTGACAAATGTTGAGTATAAAACTCAGTGGTGCTAGTGTAACAAATATTGAAATATCACAATAATCATTATATCAATAAATTTTAAAACATTATTGAATATAATAAATATGATTCCATCTTATCATTTATTGTATGTCATTTATATGTGTCATTTTCATCATGTTTCATATCATCATCATTATTTCATTTGTCATAATAATTTATCATTATACATGAATGATATGATATATGTCTTGTTTGTAATCAATCTCATGGTATGCTTATAGTTATATTAGTTCATACCTTTTAATATATCATCATCATCTATTTATGAACCATATATATGCATTTATGTTATGCATTCTCCCTCG
>CANYBF010388089.1:0-18154 GCA_948192965.1 Dalechampia spathulata
TCAATTATATGCATTATTCATGAAGTTTGATATTGACATATAGTATAATTCACGATTTAAATGATAAAGTCATTTTCATATGAATTTTCTATTCAATAAAATTAAAGATAGTTTTAATTTATGATCCTTGCATATATGACATAATTAATCGGCTTAAACTACATGATTTGATAGATTGTATTAAACGTTATAACTAGCACCACTGAGTTTTATACTCAGCGTTTGTCCATTGATAAACGCAGGAACAAGCAAAACCGCGGAAGAGAGACATTAGCGGCAGCAGCAAGATCAATAACTTCTGTGTGGTAATCTATTATATGGATTTCTTTTAAGTTATAATCGTGCAAGATTTAAATATGTACTTTGGCAGTACATCAAATATTGACAATTGATAAACTTGTAATTATGTGAGTATGTATATGACATTACGTATGGTATGTATTATTTTCATGACTACGTAAGTTTATCGGGGACCGTACATAAGATATTTTTAAAAAAAAAATTCACATTAGTTATGAATGTATTAAATCCCTTGTTGAATGATTATTAAATTTTCTTGTTGGAAAATTTGTAATCATTCGACGGGAGCATGTTACGCAGCCAGAAGACGTGACAGAGAATATATACCTTATCGAGTTCAAATCAAATATCTTTTAAAATATAACGTTTCCTTTTTTTAACAAAATGATTTTTTGATACACTTCCATTTTCTAAAAGATGTTAAGTTTTCAAAAATTAGTCTTGTAATAAAACTATATATCTGTCATGTAACAGAAAGCTATTTTTTGATTGATTTTGATTAACCTACATATTTATACTCTATGTATTTATGGATTATAGCTATCATATTTTCAAGTATAAGTATATGAGTTTTGAATTTAGAAAACAGAAGAAGAGATTTCAAATAAGAAAAGTATTAAATCTATATACCTTTAAAGTGATTTTCTCAAGAGCTTCATTTGCATATCTATTCTCAATTTTTTCAATTGGTATTATAAATGTTGTGAGGATTATTATTCTTAAACTATTCGAGTATTGTAAGAGGTTTTCCAAAGCCAAGTTTTCGAAAGATAATCAATTTATTGTCAATACTTTGATTTATTTTTGAATTGATATATTTAGTATATTGTTTTCACAAAGATAGTTTACTAGTTTTGAAGATAGTTTGCTAAAATTGTTTTATATTTTTTAAATTTATCAATTCACCCCTCTTGACCAGTTCTTTTAGGACTAACAATATTATAATTAGTTTTTATAAATTAATATCATTACTATTTAGTTTTAATATTTCTTTTATTTTATAAAAAATTATATAAAATTTAATTTTTACAAATTAAAATTATTGATATCTACTTATTTATATCTATTTTATTTCACATAAAACTAAATAAAATTAATTTTTATAAATTGAAATTATTGTTATGCCATGAAATACTAAGTAATCAATCAAATATAAAGAAAGGAAGAAAAACACAAATAGAGAATGTCAAATAACATAACAAATGATCAGAGCAAACTGCATAACATATGATCAGAGCAATATACATAATTGTGTGATCAAAGCATAAACAGAACATATGATCAGAGTAATACACATAATTGTGTGATCAAAGCATAAATAGAACATATTATCATAGCATTATCAAACTGAGTCATAATTAGAGCAAACAACAATAAACAATAATAAGAATAAGCAATATAGGATAATGAACTGAATAATCATCATATGTCATATATATTCAGAAATATCCAATACACTGATCAAAGTAAAGAAATTGAATATAATGATCATAGTAAAATATCCAATACATTGATCAGAGCAACAATGATAATGAAATAATAAAGAAAATCAGAACTAGTCTAAAAATCTAAAACTAGACCTATACATCTCCCTTTTTGATAATATCAAAATAGTCATTATGGGTTTTGAGGAGGAGGAGAACTCGACAGAGTAATACATAGGTCTAGTAAAAGACTAATGGACTATAGAGTGGCTGCAGTGGTCATATGTTGCTAATCCAGTCATTGGTCTATGGTTTCAAGGCATCAATCAATAGCATCAAGATGATCAAAACAGTGCTCAATAGTATCAAGATGATCAAGACAATGCTCAATGACATCAAGATGAGCTAGACAAGTGGTGATGGAAATAAGCTACTATAAAACTGACTCAACAAATGAAAGAGTTGTTGCGGTAGTAGTAGCAGCTGGATCCTGTGTGGGAGCAACAATAGGAGTAGGGGAATCAAGGATAGTAGCAGATGAAGAAGACCCACCCTGGAAATGACACTAACGTTTACTGCTCAGAGCCACCTGGCATATAGCGTTAGAAGAGCCAGACTTAATACAAAGCTCTGCAAGAGTATCCTTGGGGATGAGAACCTGCAAATGTCGATAAATCTCTACAGCCCATCATCCATAGAGAGAAATAGTGTCATTGGGAAGACCCAATGACTGTAGATGCTTGAGACGTTTAGAAATATACTTTGAATGAATGACGTATCCGCTAGACACAAACTCAAAGAGCATAGAATGCTTGATGAATGAGAGATCAAGATTATGACCATTCGGTCCAAGAGTGGGAGGAGAAGTAGAGAAAGCATACAGCTACTGGTAGATGTAATGAATAATAGAACCGAATAGAATAACCTTGCCAGGATACTTCTGGATGCCAACCTCGTGGAAAGAGGTCTGAAGCCAGCACCCAAACTGAATGGGTGTGCCTGTGACCATGGAATGTAGAAAAATAAGGTCAGGATTGGTGCTAGTGTCATTAGACTTAGATCGCCAAAAAATGAGATAGGTGATCAGTCTATGACAATAATAGAGGGCTGGAGACTTAAGATAAGGGGCCTTTAGTCTAGAAGAAAGGAAAGGAGTAGAAAAAGCAATCTCCCTCCAGAAGCCATTACGATCAAAGACTGTAGATTTGGTATTAGCAATGCTCTTAGTATGGAAGTCAAAAATATCATCAAACTCTATAGGAGAAAGAGTGTAGAGTTTACAAAAAAGTCTAAAAGTGCAACTAAATGAGGTAAAAAGAGTAAATGACTATAGGAACTCAAGAGCTACAGTCTGAATAAAACAGTTATCTAAGAATGCAAAATTTGACCAACCTACATTGGCCAAATATCATAAAACATCAGTCTCTAATCTGACATGGCAGATAGTAGACCAACATGCAAACTGAGAGTGAGAGAAAACTTTCTCACTCAAATAGAAGTATGAATAGTAGAGGCAAGAGTAGCAGTACGAGGGCTAGTGCCTATAGACATGGTACGTTTGACTCTACGTCCCTACGATTAAGAGCTACCATGACCAGAAGGAGCTGACATAGCAAAAAATAGTTAAAACATCCAATTTTGAAGAAAAAACAAAGTTGTCAAAAGTTTGGTAGAATTTCGATTGCTTTTTGAAAAACTCAAATAATTTCACCTGCATGAAAATCAGTGAAATTTGACACACAACATCAAAACATAATCCTAAACAACTATCTCTAAAGAACTTAAAGCTAAAACATCCGAGATTGTATAAAAAATCAAAAAGAAAAACTGAATCAAAAAGTAGTAAAACAGTTTAAATTCAAATTAAAAATTAAAGATTCAAAAGAAAATCAACTAAAAATGAAGAATAGGATTGTGGTAAAATGAATGTTGAGTGTTTTGGAACAAGTTTGAGTGATTTTGGTAAGGATTTGAGAGAGAAATTGAGAGAAATTGGAATCCGATAACCGGTGGCAACTGGAAAATTGAATTTAAAATAGGATTTCCAGATCGCGTCTGGGTGTACTGCCTATGCGTACGGTCGTATGGCTCAAAAAGCCTGAATTTGCATTATTGTGTACGTGTGTTCTATTGGGGCGTACGGCCGTACGAGAGCTTTACCCAAAATTTTAATTTTGAAAAACTTGATTGGTACGGGTGTACAGAGTACTGGTATGGCTGTACCAATACTTCGGCTAAAAATAATGAAAAGACACTTCACATGTTTGTTAACAAAATAATCCAAATCAATTACATACATATTTTCTATCCTATCACCTTGAAATACTAACAAATCATCACTTATTCTATTAACAAAACAACCCTTGGGTTAAAAATAACTTTATATCCATTGTCACACAATTGACTAATACTAAGCAAATTATGGTTCAATCCTTCTACTAGCAAAACCTTATTAACAGAAAAATTGGAATCCTTACCAACCTTACCAATTCCAACAACCTTACCTTTGATATTATCTCCAAAGGTGACATTACCTTCATCCCATTTCTCAAGGCTGGAGAAGAGGCTTACATTACCGGTCATATACCTTGAGCATCCACTATCTAGGTACCATTTGCTTTCACTAATCTTGGATCTCAAGCATACCTATTAAGATAAGTATAATCACTTTTTCTTAGGTACGCAAATGTATTTGGGTCCTTTGGGGTTAGAAGCATACATATCATCATTCCAATGCATTTTTCTAATGAAACATCTATTAGTAGTATGTCCCTTTCTATTGCAATAGTGACATATGACATTCTTAAATTTAGAATGATTATGCACATACTTCTTTTTAGATCCATGAGGATGATTATGATTGCATGAACATGAACAATGATGCACTTTATTGGTGTGCATTCTATTGACCTTAGGATGAACATGTTTCTTTTTGAGATCCTTTTTTTTGTGTGTTGAAGTGGAGGATTTTACAAAAATCGTGCCCTTAGAAATGTGGGAAGAGTTTTGATTCAAACCGATACCTTCTTTATTACCACTAAGTTTTTGATATTTCAAAATAGAACTAATTTTAACACCACCTTGTTCAAACCTTGAAAGATTGCCTTTTAACAAATCATTTTCTTTCAAAATCTTAGCATTTTCATCCTTTAAAAACTTATTTTCCTTTTTAAAACTTTCAAGCTTTATTTTATAAGAATCAAATTCATTTTGTAAAACATTTTTCTCTTTGGAAATGCATGCATACTTACTTGTAAGCGATTGATGCTTCCTAGCTAAGTTTTCATACCTTCCTAAAAGTTCTTCTAATGCATCACATTCATCATCATCATCACAATCATCATTACTATAATAAGATTTGGATGACATGGTTACCTCATCCTTTTCATCATGTAAGAATGCCATGAAACAAAGATTGGTTGCTCCCTCATCACCAGACACCTCCTCATTGGTCTTACTATCATCATTCCATGTTACCTTCAATGCCTTCTTTTTGAATGGCTTGGGTGGTTTGTGAAAGTGAGGACATTCATTACTCATGTGTCACGACTTATTGCATTTATAGTAAATGGTTTGATTTCTTTGAAAGTTACCTCTTTGGTTCAAGTCCGTCTTGCCTCAAATAGCTTCTTACCATCCTTTTCGAATTTCTTCTTTTTCATAAGAAGAGTCTTGACACGTTTGGAAAGGAGGGCCACTTCATCATCAATCTTCCTTTCACTTGTTGAAGAGGTATCTTCTTATTTTAAAGCTTTAAGTGCTATCCATCTTCTCTTATCTTCCTCTACCCCTTACTTAAGGGTAATCTCATAAGTGAGAAGATTTTTGAAAAGTACATCGATTAACAAAATCGACAAGTCATTTTCTTCTTCAATGGAGGTTACTCTAGCCTCCCAATCCTTCTTTGGTAGCACCTGTAAGATATTGTTGTTGATGTCTTCCTTTTGGTACATCTTGCCCATCTTCATCAATCCATTTATGATTACAATGAGTCGATTGTACATTTTTAAAATTGACTCACTTGCCTTTACTATAAATAACTCATGTTGATGAGTTAACAGTTGAATCTTCTTGGTTCAGACCTGATTTATTCCTTCATGATGAGTCTCCAAAGCAATCTAAATTTGCTTGGCTGTTACACAAGGTGAGACACACCCATATTCTTCATGACTGATTGCACAATAGAGTATGTTCATTGCCTTCTTATTCTGTTTATTTGCCTTGAATTCATTTCGAGTCCAATTTACCTTGGCCTTAAGAGAAGTAACTCCATCTGTTGTAGTTGTTGTAGGGGAAAACTAATTCTCAATTAGATCAAACAAATTAACGTTATCACTCTCCAAGAAGACTTCCGTTCTATGCTTCCAATACAGATAATCCATGCCATAAAAAAGGGGGGTCTTGTATATGATTGACTCTTAATGCTTTGAGTTACCATAGGATCTTTCACTCTAGAATTTTAATTCTAATGATAAATGACCACCAATGCTCTGATACTAAATGAAATTCCTACAGAATTGGTAACACATATATAATTTATAGTGGTTCAACACTAACTCTTGCCTACATACACTTCTCCTAAGTCTTCCACTTAGGGTTCCACTAATCTCAATCAATCAATACAATAAAAGGATTCCTCAATACGAATCCTAACCCTAGTGTTTTTAGGCTCACACTCAAATCTTTACAACAGTTACAATCTCATAGTAATTAAACTCTCAAATACAAGTTAATGCCCCTAGCATTAATCTAAACCAACCCACAATTACAAAACCCAACACTTAGGGTTTGGGAATACAATACAATGAGAGTTTATAATACTAGAATTGCAATACAATAAGTAAACTTACTGGATATTAAAATTCAATGCTCAAAGGAAGCTTTGCTCTACAAAAATAGAATCGTTAAAAAGTGTTTAAATTGAATTTGGAAAGTCGCGTACGGCCGTAAGGGTTTTTGTACACTTGTACCAATTCAAAAACATAGATTCAAACATAAGGCAAAAGCTTGGTATGGTCATACCACTCATTGGTATGCCCATATAGAGGCAAATCTACTAACAAGTAAAAATTCCTTCGAGTAATGGTACGTCCGTACCACCATTGGAACACCCATACCAAACTAAGTTTCCTTACAAACAAAATTTCTTGAGAGCAATGGTACACCCATACCAAACCTTGGTATGCCCGTACCAAACTCAAGGAAACAAAGCCAACTTGGTATGGTGAGCCGTATACCCGTACCACGCAACAAACACAAGTGGTACTTCCGTACTAAAAATGGTACGCCTATACCATACATGGAAAAATTGTTTTAAATTTCAAATAACTTAAATTGACTTTCATAAAACACACATATCAAAATCCTAGGTCTAATAAGAAATTATGGTTAACAAAGTCAACATAGAAATGTTGAGCCCATTGATGAAGTATGAATCTTTTTGAGGCTAACATGAGTTGTGTTGGCCATGACATGAGTCATGTTGGATAAAATTCTCAACTTTGCAAGCTAATTCAAGGCCAACTTGAGTTGTGTTGCACCCAACACAACTCATGCTACATGGAAACATGAATTTCATGCATAAACCATCTTTCTAATCCTATAAAACATAATCCAAAGAGTTCATATGCTAGAGTTACATGAGAGAAATGATAATGTTTAGACTAACATGCATGAAGCCTAAAAAGCTAAATGATGAACACAAAGTGAAAAATACGAGAAATGCTTAATTTTTACGTGAAACTATGTTTGTTTGAAGTTGAAAACATAAAAGTTATACTTACAAGGATATTATAATAAGGGAAAATATAGGTTAAAGAAATTGTTATCAAATTCTAAAAGAAGAGTGTTTAGTAACTATTTTTATACATAAATCTTAACACGTTTTCACCTATTTAATTACTACTCTTCGTTCATTTTGAATCATACATTTTTATTAAATGATATATGAATAATTGTACATACTTTATTAGAATATTAATTCTGTGATAAATAATTATTCAATTATAAAAAATTAACAACTTCCTAATTGAATATTTTAAAATTAATTTAATAAAACAATAAATTGATAAATGATTTTTAATATCAATGAAAAATTTAAAATAAATAAATTAAGATTTAATGGTGGGATTAAAAATTGATGGAATGAGAACAAGGAATACTTTTCTGCATTTGGATTGTCATTTCCTGACCATTCAATGCATTAATAAATTAATTGGAGAGTGACAAAATTTTTGTCACATCTGCCATTTTTGCATATTTATCTATGATTAGGGATACTTGGTAACCATGCTTGAATTAGTTTGTGTATATCATATACAGATGGATTAGTAAGCTAAGTTAAATAATTATCACATCCAACATTCTCACATTGTTATTTATAAATAGTGAGTATGCATGTGGTTTGCTATGTCTGATTTACATGGGTAAGAGAATTAATGTTAGAATTATTACTTAGTAAGCA
Organism: Dalechampia spathulata; assembly: GCA_948192965.1. Classification (NCBI taxonomy): domain Eukaryota; kingdom Viridiplantae; phylum Streptophyta; class Magnoliopsida; order Malpighiales; family Euphorbiaceae; genus Dalechampia; species Dalechampia spathulata. Next base: position 8,188 of record CANYBF010388089.1, read on the forward strand.
TGAACTTATGTTGCTATTTTGAAGAATATAAAACTAAGTGTTAGACAAGTATCCAATTGATAAATTAAAAAGATATAATAATAATATAGATGTATACGCTAGTGAAATATGTTTATGATATTTAAATTGTAGTAATGCTATGTTCGTATCTATCAAATTTGTTAAATGATATTTTACTAATTAATTAAAGATGCAAAGTTAATTAATTCAACTATCAAAATAGCAAGTTGAGAATGAAATAATGGAGAATATTGAATAAGGTGAGAGGTGGCAATTTAATTAAATTATTAAATACGCTTTATCTAATGAATTAAAGAAAGCAAAATTTAAATATTAAGTTTTTTTGGGAAGGGAATTATCAGGTCAGCTAATTAATGTAAGCTTTAATTAATTTTTGAAAGGAGATTAGTTTAAAATAATTAAATAAGGGAGGCTTATTATACGAATTAAGAAAATATAGTAAAAGATTTAAAAAAAAAAGACACTACTAAGCGATGTAGCTGATTTTTTCCCTTAAGTAGTTAACTCAGTAAATATTAATTAGACCTTTAGAATGATTGGAGGAAGGTATGCTCTAGAATGATCAAAACTTCAAGAGGGAGCGAACAACTTAAGGGAGGAAGAGAATTAAGTGAATTAATTGATGAAGAATACATACCTTATCAGGAGAATATTTGGAACTCCAACTCTTAAAGAACGTTACTAGACAAAAATTACTGAGTTATTGAAAGATAGGTGAGTTAATGTTGTTATGTGTGTAGGTGTGATGTATGAGTGATTCATTGTATGCATGCTAATGAATTTCTAGAACAAAAGAATAGTTTTATGGGTTCTATGTACATGACTCTCACTTGTTATTTCTTGTATGGATGGGATGTAAATTAAAAGACTGTTGTATATGAATTAATTGAAATAATGGGTAATTCTGGATAATAAATAGTTGTACAAGAATTAAAATATATTGTGCATATACGTATATGTAATTGAGTCCATGCTAGCGATAAGACTTAGTTATGTAAGTTACCACTTGGCTAAAGACAGAAAACTAAATTTCTTAGCCTAATTGTATGTATGCGTTCATGAAACTCTTGTTTAAATGAGTATAATTACTATGGGGTATTTATGAGAACCTATGAATTTAATTTAATTGAGAGTGAGAGGAACACTTATTATCACTTGGAGTTCGGGTGTGTTGAGTTGGTTATGTAAAGGAGTAGTTAAATTGTCCATCATGCACACTCTTTTGAGCAAAGATTGGATCGATCAACGTTGAAATTTTATGTTTGAATATGGCAAATTTAAACAGCCCAAAGTCAAATGAAATGTTGACTAAATAGGATTGAGATAAGTGATAATCATAAGCTATGAAATTAAGGTTTTAATTTACTGAATGTATATATGTTGTGTAAACCAAAGAAGGGTGAGATGTCAATATTATTTAATGTGTTAAAGCTGAACATTTCTAACATTATATAACCCATGAAAGCTTAGGAACACATGCAGTTATAAAGCATATATTGGATTGGGTTGTATAATTATTATGGATACATCTCGATATGTGTGTTTTCACAGTAATATGCCTATGTTGTTGGGTTGATTGTATATAATGTTTAGTTGCATGAGAAATTTGTGTGGAAAAGAAATCATGGCACCGTTCAGACACATTATTGCACCATATTATTGAACCGAACATGCAAGAGAACTATGAGAATTTAGGTTGTTTAAATGCATTTTGTATGTGAATGATTGGATCGTATAAATCTTACTGTTAATAAGCCAACTGTCTACTCCCCTACCACCTTAATCACATAAGATGGTAACTTGAAAACAAACAGCTGAAAATTTATTAAAGATTGACTAATTGGAAGCTTGAAATGTGTAAATTTTGGTATATTGTAGATCTGTTTTGGAGTTCTTTAAGCTGAATGTTAATCAGTGCATGCAAGAATTATGTTGTATAGTTGTTTCCTTGATAGCCTATGCATATGCAAATCCAATAGAAACTGCATGAATTATGACTTAAGAATTGACTTAATTAAACTTAGTTGAATGTTGAAGCATTGTCTTTAGACAGCCTAAGTGGAGAAGCAATAAATTGAGAATAAGAGTTTTATCCATCTGCTAATTTCATTAGTGCAAGTAGTCATGACAATGAAACTAGTTAAGTAATAACTATCTTGATTACAAGTTGCTCAACATTGACTTAGGAGTAAATTAAAGGAAGGATTGGATTACATTTTTAATTAATTAGAACTCTTGGATCTAAAATACATAACTAGATGTTGAATAGGTAACTCAAGGACTTGAATAGACTACAATGTTAGTAAATTACACATGCCAGGAATTAATGTCTTCTATTGGGATGACAATTGTTTACTTGTATATTTGGAATTGTTGATAATTTATAGAAATACATGCATTGAGTATGAATGAGATGGTTTATGTTTGTGCCTAATATTAATTATCTGTAAATGAGATTCACAAGTAAAAAATAAAGGTTTGTTAATTACAAACATATCATCATGTAATGCTATTAATATTTAATTAATATTTATTTATTTGAATACATGATATATGAATATTATGAAATGTTATTATTTTACATTTAGGTATTACACAAATGCATAAATGATTATGGCATAAGTCATACATTATCATTGCATGACATTTTGGAGAATAAGAGATGTACAATTATTATAATATAAAAGGCAAAATAAGAGTGATGCTAGTATATTTATATATCAATGTTATATAGATATAGAGAATATAGAAAATACAGAAATATAGAAAATATAGAGATACATCAAAAAAATAAAATATTGAAAATATATCCAGTATAGATTGTGAAAAATGAGAGATAAAGATTAATATAATCATAGAGGAATGATGAAATTATAGTAAAAGGAAGAGATGACAAAGTATAGAGGAATGCAATGCATATTTGCATTCATTATCATATACATATCATTGCTACGAGAAAGTGGAATGCAATACATATTTACATTCATTGACATACAAAATATCATTTATATGACAATGAAAAATGAAATGTAAATATGACAGGTATATGGTGATGTTGTATGATATAGTAATTCAATGATAAACTAATATATATAGCATGATACTCCGCCTATAGTTGCATATCAATATCTAATATTATATTTATATAAGCGCCTACAAAGTGCTTAAGCTTATTATACTTATATGGATAAACACAAACTATTAAGACTAAAATTATTTACATGCATATATCAATTAAGGTAATTGAGATATGATATGATATTGATTTAAGTCATATGTCTTACTATAAATATGGATATCATTCTGGTGGTTACATATCTATTTGATATTTTCTTAAGCTAATATGCTAGTGCAATATATGAGTTTATGATCCAAGTACTAGATGTACATATGTATTGATTAAATTTATACGAAACACCATAATAGCTGCGGAATGATATTCTATGTGAATGAAATTACAATATAAAGGAGAAGCGGTCATTGTAATCTAGGATCGATAATAATATTTGTCATTATTGCTTGAATTGAATATTATCTAAAATGATTATTTATACATTATAGGCGCCAATGAGTTTTATACTCAATTTTTATTATTTGATGAATGCGGATCAAAGTAGTTCAGAGGGACATTTGGATTAATGAGACACCATAACAATCAACATACTTCGAGTCTTATACAACCCTCTTTGACACGTTTTTGATAGTATAATATATTTCTAGTAGATTTTTTATTATGTAACTATCATTATACAGTTTATGGACAATAAAATATCTTTTGCTTCTATAATAAGAGTGATCGAGCCTCAAAATATCTTGTTTTATGCCCACAAACCACTCATTATAGCATGGTTTAGTTGTTAGAATGGTTAACTTGTGTACATTTTGTATTTTGTAGGTCAAAATGGTAAGTTTTGGGAAAACGTGCTTAAATGGGAGATTTTAAAGCTTGTTTGGATTTTGGAGTTTTAGGACACCGCTTACAGGCATAAGACTGGGCAAAAAGACATGTCAGAGCTACGTTTTAAAGAGCTAAAGGAAGAAAAAGTTAAGTCAAACTCAAATTCCTACGAGCTCGAAACTGATGAGGCTTGCGGGCATAAAAGATACCAAAACGGCAACACTTGGCCAGTTTTGGAGATTGGATGAGGATAAGTTTTACTTAGACTTAATCTCCTAGAGTTGGACAAAAAAGTGATTGGGAATGATTTAAACTCTTTTATCTGAAGATTAGATTAAGATTATTAATTATTTATTTTTATTAGTTTAATTATTTTGTTTTGCCTTCTATAAATAGGAGCATGTTTTTATGTAGAGGGGGTTCCTAATTTTTGGTTCGGAATATTTGATCTAGTATTTTTAGTTTAGCTTAATTTTTTTTAATTAATTCCAGTTTTTATTTTTATTTTCATTTATGTTTAGTTTTATTTTGCCAATGATGCAAGGCTAAGCGATTGTTTTTACCAATTGAAAGCAATTCAAGTTATTCGTTAAATGATTATATGAGATCTAAATGATCCTAATTCCATTGGAAAAGCACTATTATCTTTAACTCTGAATCGTATAGAACCATTGTTGTTCTCAATGCATGTAAATAAGGCTTGTTGCATGTTTTTAAGTTCTAGCATATAGCTAAGCGGGTTGTTTGATACGGAAAAGTCACTCGACTTGCTAAAGTGGTAAAGCAGGATGTTATCCTTGTTACGGCATGTGGTAGTACTTCTATGGGTTAGAGGATCTAGTTTGAACATGAGGGATGTTGGGTTGCAACTGTTAACTAGAGTCAGGTCTTCCTAATTCCTAATGCAATTTTGAGACGACTTGTGAGAATCTATCTCCACCTTATCTATCCTGGGATTAGAGGAGTTTCATAGAGCTTATTTCATGGCGTCTTACAAATAAGGGAAGATTGGGGCGTGCGAGACTTGCTCGGTAAACTATAACAAGCTTAGTGCTATTATTGCTTTTGAACTATTATTGAATCAATGATCGTATTCAATTAATGAATACTTGATGCTTTCGGTTGGGAGAATTACTTTTTATTGATTCTCTCAAATTTATTTTATTTGTTTCTTCGTTTGTTTTAATTACTCTTCGATTCACTTCGTTTACCTTTAAACATAAATAATTAAGTAAGTTGAAACCATCTCTGTAGGATTGGACCCTTAATTCCACTACTACAAAATCATAATTCCAACATATGGTTTATAAGGAATTAATTTGACGGAAGCGACAATCGATCAAATTTTAGTGCTATTGCCGGGAATGGTAATTAACATTTTCTTAATTCTTTGTTTATGACTCGATCTTCTGTAGGTAATCTTAGCTTTGACAAAGCAATCGAGAAAACTGCAAAAAGATTGAGAAAAGAGGTAAAACTTAGAAATTTACCTCAGTTTCAGAGAGTTCTTGTGCCCACGTGGAAACAGCCAGTGATAACTCTGATAGCGAGAGCTATAACAAAGCTGTTATGGCCATAAACTATGAACAGACTCTCAGACAGATGGTCGTTGTGCCCATAGACTAGTCCCCACTTTGTATTACTTATAAGGACATAATAGGACCCCTTGAACTTAAATCTGGACTCATACAACTATTGCCAACTTTCAGAGGCCTGGAGAATGAAGATCCATACAAACACCTGAAAGAATTTCATATTATTTATATAGGGATAAAGCCATAAGGTGTAAACCTTGAACATATTAAACTTAGAGCTTTTCCCTTTTCTCTTGCAAATGCTGCCAAAGATTGGCTCTATTACGTGCCCTTAGGAACTGTCACAACATGGAATGAGATGGCCAGATTATTTCAGGATAAATTTTTCCCAGCCAAAAGAGCTACCCAAATCAAGCGAGATATATGTTCCATTCGGTAGAAAGACATAGAGAATCTTCATGACTATTAGGAACATTTCAAAAGAATGTGTGTGTCATGCCCACAACACAAGATCATAGAGCAGAATCTGATACAATACTTTTATGATGGATTATTACTAATAGAAAGGAAGATGATGGATACTACGAGTGGAGGAGCTATAGTGAACAAGATACCTCAAAAAGCTCGTAATGTGATTGACATAATGGCTGCTAATGCCCAATCTTTTAGCATCAAAAGAGAACAGCCTAGAAAGGTCCATGAGGTAAATGTTTCTAGCCTTGAAAATCAAATTAAACAGCTCACATCTATTGTATAGGAACTTGTGACCAAAATGAATCCAGCAAGAGCTTATGGGATCTATACCCAAATAGATCATGCGACTGATCAATGTCCTTCAGTTCAGGAAGAGGGAACCGAGGAACAAACGAATGCTGTTGGAGGATTTCCAGGACCACCCCAGAGGAAATATGACCTGTTTTCTAAGACGTACAACCTAGGTTAGCGAGACCATCCTAACTTACGTTATGGCAATCAACAGATGAATTTTCAGCAGAAATCGAATCAACAAAAGCCTCCAAGTATGTCTCTAGAAGATGTTGTAAAAAATTTGACAATTGATGTTCATGTTTTTTAGCAGCATGTTTAGCAATTCCAGTAAACTGTGACTCAAAATCAGCAAAATACAGATAACAGGATAAAGAATATAGAAAATCAAATATCTCAAATGGCTATAGTTTTTAGCAGAATTGAGGCACAAGGAAAACTTCCGTTGTAAGTAGAAGTTAACCCTAGAGAAAGTGTCAATGCTGTGACATTGAGGAGTGGTCGGACACTTCCTGAAGCAGCTTGAAAAAAACCAAACCAAGGAGAAGGAGCTAGAAATTATCGATAACAAGGAAGGAGAGAAAGGAGAACAAGAGGAGAAAGCCAAAGACCATGAGAAGGTAATCTAGCCTATGATTAATCATTGCCCATTTCCTGAGCGATTAGAAAAGACCAAACGAGAAAAGAAGCAAAAGGAAATTCTATAGACCTTCCGTAAAGTACAGGTCAATATTCCATTGCTTGAGGCCATAAGACAGGTACCCAGGTATGCCAAATTTCTCAAAGACTTGTTCACCAATAAACTTAAATTAATTGGCTTTCAACAGATGAATATGAGTGAAACTATTTTAGTAGTAATTCAAAGGAAAGTACTTCCGAAATGCAAAGATAAGGGAGTTTTCACAATCTCTATTATGATCAGTGATATGAGCATAAGACATACCATGTGCGATTTAGGAGCCTCAATTAACATTATGCCTACAAGTGTGTATGAATCTTTGAATGTAGGTCCATTAAAGCAGACGGGTGTTGTGATTTAATTGGTGGACAGGTCAACTATATATCCAATTGAGGTTTTAGAGGATGTGCTTATGAAAGTTAATAAATTAATTTTTCCTGCAGATTTTTATGTTGTGCAGATGGACAACAAGACTTCCCCAAAGTCATCTGATCTATTATTAGGAAGACCCTTCCTGACAATTGCTCAAACAAAGATCGATGTCAATGAAGGGACATTGACCATGGAATTTGATCAAGAGGTGATAAAATTCAACACGTATGATGCTATGAAGTAGCCTCTAAAAGTCTTCAGCGCCTATGTTGTAGGTATAACCGAGCCATGTGTACAGTAAGTTTTTAAATTATATGGAGAAGACAAACTTGGAATAGCACTCAACAATGCCGAAGATTATAAGGAGATGCTATCTTTGAAAGATGAAGTGATGCAGACCATTAGCAAATTGAATAGAGAGCCTATGAACAAAATTTTGATTTGAATAATCTTTACACTAAATTGATTCGTTCAACCTTGCAAGCACCCGAATTGGAGCTTAAGCTGCTACCAATCCATTTGAAGTATGCCTTCCTTGGGAAAGGAGTGATATTGCATGTGATCATCTCTAAAAAATTAAGTGAAGAAGAGGAGAACGCCTTGGTTGGAGTTCTTAAAAATTTCAAGGAAGCAATTGGCTGGACCATAGCTGACATTAAGGGCATAAGCCCATCCACGTACATGTACAAAATTTTGCTAGAGCCTGATAAAAAGTCATTTCGAGATGCCCAACGTAGACTAAACCCGGCCATGATGAAGGTTATGAAAAAAGAGATCCTAAGGCTGCAAGATGCAGGAATGATATACCCAATTTCTGACAGCCAATGGGTCAGTCCAGTGCATGTCGTACCTAAAAAGATAGGCATAAAAATAGTCCGTAATGAGGAAGGAGAAATGGTTCCCACTCATGTCTAAAACGGGTGGAGGGTTTGTATTGACTACAAGAAATTAAACTCAGCAACTCGCGAAGATCATTTTCCCTTACCTTTTATTGACCAAATATTGGAATGTTTGGCAGGTCAGACTCATTATTGTTACCTTGATGGATACATGGGTCTCTAGCAAATACCCATTGCTCCAGAAGACCAGGAATAGGCGACCTTCACATATCCATTTGGAACCTTTGCATTTAACAGGATGTCATTCAGGCTATGTAACGCGCTCGCAACCTTCCAACATTGCATGGTAAGCATTTTTTCAGATTTTATGGAAAACATTATTGAAGTGTTCATGGATGATTTTACTATTTATGGTAATTCATTTAATGAATGTTTAGATAATTTAGCCAGAGTTTTACAGCATTGCATTAAGAAGAATATGGTTCTCAATTATGAGAAATGCTATTTTATGGTTGAACAAGGTTTTATATTGGGTCATGTGGTTTCGAAAAGAGGCATTAAAGTTGATCGAGCAAAAATTAACATAATTAAATATTTGCCTTACCCAACCACTGTACGAGAGATTCGTTCTTTTCTTAGCCATGCAAGTTTTTACAGGAGGTTTGTGAGAGATTTCTCCAAAGTAGCTCAACCCTTGTGCAAATTATTGTAGAAAGATGCCGAATTTAATTTTGATGAATCATGAAAGGTAGCTTTTGATCGATTGAAGGAGGCACTCATTTCATCACCCATTATACAGCCGCTCAATTAGAATTTACCATCGAGATTATGTGTGATGCCAAAAATTTTATTGTTGATGCGGTACTTGGGCAACGAAATGGGCGGGATCCTCATATGATCAGCTATGCCTTTAGGATGCTATATGATGCCTAGCTTAATTATTCTACAACAGAAAATGAGCTTTATGCTGTAGTGTTTGCATTAGAGAAATTTTGATCATATTTATTAGGAACTAAAGTTCTAATTTTTTCTGATCATGCAGCCTTCAAATATTTGTTGAAAAAGAAGAAGGCCAAACCATGTTTAATCCGATGGATCCTTATGCTTCAGGAATTTGATTTGGAGCTGCGAGATAAGAAAGGATGCGAGAATTTGGTTGCAGATAACTTGAGCAGATTGCTCAACATTGAACCTGATGATTTCTTTAATGAATTCCTTAATGAGATTGCTTGAAGTGTAATTGCGAAATCACCTTGGTATGCTGACATTGTTAATTTTTTATGTTCAAGGCAAGTTCCCGATGAACTTACAAGGCATGAGAAGGATAAGATTAGGAACCAGGCAAAGCATTATGTTTGGGATGATCCGTACCTATGGAGACATTGTGCTGATCAAGTTATTCAAAGGTGTATACCTGAGAATGAAATCTAGTTCGTTTTACACTTCTGCCACAAAAGTGCTTGTGGAGGACATTATGGACATAAGAAGACAGCAGTGAAAATTCTGGAATGTGGGCTATATTGGCCTACCTTGCATCGTGATGCCTACCAATTCTGTAAACATCTAGAAGTTTAGGAAGAAGACATGAGATGCCCCAAAAAGGAATCCTTATTTGTGAAATCTTTAACGTTTGGGGTATGGACTTTATGGGACCCTTCCTACCTTCATTTGGGAACATTTATGTCACACCCCGCTCCAAGATGTAACATGCTCTCATAGAATAATAAACAGTCTCCAATACATGGAAACCATTGATTATCCTACAAGGGATGTACTTTACTATCGTTTACTTGTTAAAACTTATGCCAGGTAAATAAAACTTATAGAAATAATTATACAACAATTGGGATTTTTAAAA
>CANYBF010388091.1:0-14779 GCA_948192965.1 Dalechampia spathulata
CTTACTATTCCATACCATAATCACATTATTATCATAGAAATTTCATATAATCATGAATTTATAAATGCACTTACGCTCACGTATTGCAGGATGTGACTAATACGATTCTGAATCAATCTTACTTCATAAATTATGTATTCGCCATATAAAATCATAATTTAACTTTATTCCTCAATCGTATGCATTTTCATACTTACAATAATATTTTGACTAGATACACGTGTAAATTATCACTCGATTTAATTTTACACGTTCAATGAATTTATTCTAAAATCATCTTCTCATCATTTCCTAATTCCCGATATCATTTAACAATTATTCCACATCATCTCCCTATTTTGGTCATACAGGGAATAATTTACATTACATGAATTATAAATTATTTTTGTGCTCAAAATGAGGATGTGACAATCTTCTAGATTTAGTCTAACATAATTTTAATCTTAACTAAACTCACTATATAGTTTCATCACCATAATTCATTATAACAAATTTTTATCCTATAAACCTTATTTTTTAAAAAACATTTGTCATATCTATATATATATTTATATCTATTTTAATTACTTTATTTTTTTATTTTTATTTTTTTTCTCTTCTATCAAAATTCAAAATATGACTTAAAACATTTAAAGGTAAAACATAACCTCTCTGTTTGGCGTAAATCACATATTTATATATTCCTTAAAATTCGCACTTATCCTTTATCAATACTTATTAATCACTTTAACTCTTATTTCATTAGACTTTATAATATTCATAGTGTTATTTTTATTTGCTTTTGTTGAAAACAATAATAGAATATAACTTTCAAATTTTATTTATTAACTTATTTGAATTTGCAAATTAAGCCACTACATAAGCATATAACTTATTTTAAATCTCATTAGGTTTTGATAAAACAAATTCTTTTTAGTATATAACTTCAAAGGTTCTTTAATTATTTAAACTAATTAAATGAAAATAAGCTTATTCAAAACATCATTTATATAAACTGTAACTTACACAAACTAACAATAAAGATTTTTACTTTCAAAAATCATAAATTTAGTTAGTTATCATTATATCCTTAACCATTGTAACCTTACTCTCTAGATATAATTTTCCCTCCAATGATGCGGCTATTCAAGAAAAAACACAATAAACACATGCACCCACATCAAATTATCACTTTATTCATATGCAAATACAGTTCTAATAATTCAGACTACCAAAGTATCAACTAAAAAAACCACAGAACATTCTGAAATGCAAAATACCATTGGCCAAACTAAATAAAAGCACAGCAGCAAGTCTGAACCCATGGACAACTAATGCTTACAAGCTAATTCCTTCTCACCTTAACAAACCAAATCAAAATCGCTCCACAACATATCATCAATTTGATCTAAGCCTAGATTTATAATGATCCTCATGAATCAGGTCCTTTTTGTATATTTATACCTTCATCAACACGCACAAAAATAAAACCAATTAGAACCAAAAGAAAACATAGTGATTAATGAGAAGAAAGGCTATGGTTTTGATGGTAGAAACTGGTTTTACTAAGATTTTGATTTTAAACTTCACAAACATAGGTAGTTGGCTTCGGTCAAGAAGAAAGACAAGAAAAAAAAAGATAGTTTACCCAAACCTTGTTGCATGCGGCGGAATATTGCTCCAATCGTGAAAAACAAAGATAAAAGGAAGAAGTTAAAGCAAAAATGTGATTCCGTGATGATCTATCTTCGGCTTTGAATTAGAATTTTTTTCAAAAATGAAAATACTTAACAAACATAGCAGACTTAGAAAGAAATAGCCCATGAACAGTCGAGTTATGAGAGGAAAGGAGCAGATGAGATGCATGGTGCGGGTTTGATGTTTTAAAAACGTAAGAAGAAAACAAAGGCATTAATGGAAGAAGATAAGGGTAGATGGAGGAGAAGGATGGGTGTGTGTCGGCCACAAGAAGGAGATAGGGAAGAATAAAGGTAGATGGGTGGCGTGGGGTAGGGAGTATTTAGGGTTTTATGTCTTTATATAGGAAGGTACATGTGCACACACTTGCACATAATCCTAGCCCCTTAAATACATGTATTTACATGTATTTCCTTCCAAATACCTCTAATAATTGCTTCATTTTTTTGTCTCATACTCCCATTTAAATTTAAATAACCCTGAAACTAATTATCATACCATCTCTTGATTTTTCCCAGCCAATAAATTCAAAAATTCTTAGTTATGACATCATTACCTACTATTAATGACATCATAAAAAAATGAAAAATTCTAATTAAACTTCCTAGTATTAATATTAATTATAAAATTTACTAATTCATTTTTAATCCTTACTTTACATGTCCTAATTCCTTAATATCACTTCAAGATATTTGCTTTAATAAATACGACTTAATTATGACATCATAAATAAATTTTAATCCCAAAATTTTCATATAGTTAATTTAAGTTAATACAAGAACAATGGTCAAAACCATTCAATCAAATTCAATGTATATAACACAGAATCCATGTTTTAGTGCCATGTAAAGTCTGTTTTAGGGGTTGCGGTAAAAAGCAAACTTTCCTCTTTTAAGCTTTAACTCAATTTTTATCTTATTCTTATCAACATAATTATCATTTTATATCATTTCCACATCAATCACATATAAAAAACAACATACCATTAATTTATGGATGCAAATTGAACCACTAAATGCAGGATGTGGCATGCTTCAACTAAGAGATAAGATCCAGCCTCTACCAAAGATAACTACCTATTTGATAGTTCTTTGACCTATCTGCACCGTCTAACCTATCTGCACCGCACAACTTATCTTACCGTAATGATTCACCTGGAATTATAACTCGGGTAGAGGTGTTCCTGCTGGATTGCATTAAAAAGCCAGTAAATCTTAGCTGTTTCATTGCTGCCCAGTTAAGAGCCATTTTTTGCCAGTTCTAAGAGGCTTATACTTGGCCATATCATCACTCATCTTTCCATCTAGCTATAGGTATCTGATCCTGCCCACCATAAGTTTCATAAGGCAGTCGATTTGGTGCCTTTAGATGTTTTTACGCTGGATGAGATGGGTTTGTTGCAAAAGAAAGAGGGTGAGCCTGGCTTTGAATTCTGCACACCGGGGCCAATTATGGCCATAAGAGAAAGAGTTTTTAGGAAAACTAAGACAGTCGTAGGAGCTTCTCCTGTGCCTATACCACCACCCCCAACAGCAGGTCCCACCAATACTGCTGTTATGAAAGAAATCAGTACCCTCCACAAGCAACTTGAAAAATTGACAGCAACTTTGGAGGAGTCCATGCGACAGATTCTCCTATGCCTGGATGAGCTTCATGCAGAGATTGGAAAGCTTCACTATTCATTTGAGATGCATCAATGAGAAGTGCACTGTGTAGCATAAATTCCCCACCAGGAAAAGTTCTAAACTTTTCTATTTTCATTTATCCATTGCAACTGTCTGTTTTTTGTGTTGTTATGCCCACATTGGGATAATGTGTCTTAAGTGTGGGGGGATGTTTTGGTTGCTGTTCTGCTGCTGCATTACTTCTCTATTATTGTTGCTTGCTTGTGGATTAAATTTTTCAGGTTTGCGGTCTTTTGACAGGTCTTTATTAAAATTTTTGCAAATTGCTGCCACATTTATCCTTGTTCTACGCCTTATTTTATTATGTTTTTCTCATCTGCTTATATTTGACTGAACCTCTTTCAAAACCTTATGCTGATGGAATTGATATTATTTTCTAGTTTTTCTTGGCACGTTCTGTTTTGATGGTTCATTTAAACTTTCAGTAAAATTGACTGAATTCTTTATGTTTGCTTGCAAAAGTTAGTTCTACGCTTTGCTTGGAATAAAAATTATATTGGTCTTTGGAAATCTTGTTTTTGTTTTATTGAAATTCCTTGCCTAACAATTCTATTTTATTAGAAAAAGAAAAAAATAGAAAAAAAAAACATAAGTGTTAAATACCTACATTTGGCCGGTTGTGTATGGTACGTCACTCATAGCCCTTTAAGCGGCTTGTGTATGGAGCAGCCAATGTAGGGAGAACTTTGGATAAGTGTGGGCCATTTTTCAGTTTGCATAATAACAATTAAAACAGAAATTTCATTTTATACCTTTGCTGATTGAAACTAGATGGATCGGGCCTAGTTTTTCCTTTAAGCTAATTTACGAATGGAGCCGTTGGCAAAGGGAGAGTATCCCCCTTAACTAGGCCGTTATTGATCTCGAATTGAATAATTTATGACTTATGAATTTTGCAATTTATGGTTGATAAATACAGGTTGGGCAATGGATACTTAGCAAAATGAAACAAGTTCTTTTACCAACTATATTGTGAACTTAGTTTGAATAAAATGGCAAAGCAATGATTTTGTATGGGTGACTCTTTGGATTTGTGTTGAAATTGCTGGTTGGTTAAATGTTCTTGATGAATGGTCTTGCTAGAAAAATTAGGGAATGCTGTTAATTTTGTTTTGCTATCAATTTTGTTTGAGGAATGGTTCTGTTGTGGGCATAAGTGAAATAATCTTATAAGCATAAGAATGCTTAAAGGCAAGCATTGGATAAGTGTGGGGGTATTTGATTGAGCATCAAAATGTCATATTTTATGCCCACAAACCACCCATTATAGCATAGTTTAGTTGTTAGAATGGTTGACTTGTGTACATTTTGTATTTTGTAGGTCAAAATGGTGAGTTTTAGGAAAACATGCTTAAATAGGAGTTTTTTAAAAACTTATTTGGATTTTGGAGTTTCGGGACACCGCTTGCGGGCATAAGACTGGGTAGAATGACCTGTTAGAGTTGCGTTTTGGGAGCTAAAGGAAGAAGAAGTTGAGTCAAATTCAAATTCCTGTGAGCTGAATGCTGATGAGGCTTGCGGGCATAAGAGACACCAAAACGACAACACTTGGCCAGTTTTGGAGATTGGACGAGGATGAGTTTTGCTTGGACTTGGACTCCTTAAGCTGGATAAAAAAGTGATTAGAAATAATTCAAACTCTTTTATCTAAAGATTAGGATTATTAATTATTTATTTTTGTTAGTGTAATTATTTTATTTTCCTTCTATAAATAGGAAAGTGTTCCTATGTAAAAGGGGTTCCTATTTTTGGTAGTTCAGATTTTCTTGTTCCTAGCTTAGTTTGATTTTTATTGTTCATTCCTTTTTATTTTAATTCAAGTTTTTATTTCTTTTATTTTTATTTTATGTTTATTTTGCCAATGATGCAAGGCTAGGCAATTTATTTTTCCCAATTGGAAGCAATTCAAGTTATTCGTTAAATGATTATATGAGATCTAAATGATCCTAATTCTATTGGCAAAGCATTATTATCTTTAACTTTGAGTCGCATAGAACCATTGTTGTTCCTAGTGCATGTAAATAAGGCATGTTCCATGTCTCTAATTTCTAGCATATAGCTAAGCGGGTTGTTTGATACTGAAAAATCACTCGACTTGCTAAAGTGGTAAAGCAGGATACTATCATTGTTAGGGTATGCGGTAGTACTTCTATGGGTTAGAGGGTCTAGTTTGAACATGAGGGATGTTGGGTCACAATTGTTAACTAGAGTCGAGTCTTCTTAATTCCTAATGCAATTTCGGAATGACTTGTGAGAATCTATTTCCACCTTGTCTATCCTGGGATTAGAGGCATTTCATAGAGCTTATTTCATGGCGTCTTACAAACAAGGGAAGATTGGGACGTGCAAGACTTGCTTAGCAAACTATAACCGGCTTAGTGCCATTATTGCCTTTGGACTATTATTGAATCAAGATCATATTCAATTAATGAATACTTGATGCTTTCGGTTAGGAGAATTACCTTTTATTGATTTTCTCAAATTTATTTTATTTATTTCTTCGTTTGTTTTAATTACTTTCCGATTCACCTTGTTTATTTTTAAACGCAAAGAATTAAGTGAGTTAAAGTCGTCTTTGTGGGATTCAACTCTTACTTCGACTGCTACAAAAATCATAATTCTAACGTGTGGCTTATAAGGAATTAATTTGACGGAAGCGACAATTGATCACTATTGTACATGGAATGCTGATTGGATAGATTCAACTATGGACGTTATTATAAATGACATCCGATATAGCTCACGTCAGAGTGTGAAATGTAGAGTCAAATTTGGCGGAGAATCTCTAAGAAACACCAGTCATACAGGCTTCCCTATGTCCACCAACCCATTCAATTCCCTTGCTTATCCATGCCTTAGTTCCTATTCTCATTATTCAAAACATTCAATTATCTTCCTTACTCGTGCCTCAGTTCATATTCTTATTACTCAAATTTTCTTTTCCTCCTAAAATTCTCTCTACCCATTTCATTTTCTTTCTTTCATCCCATCCATCTTCAAAACTTTTATGTCTTCCATCATGTTCTTCTCCATTAAAATGCTATGAAGATTTTTCTTTTGTATTTTAAAAATTCAAAGAAGTGGAAAGGAAGAGTAGGAAGGTAAAGTATATTCAAGTGATTTTTTAAAATTTATAATGTAAATTATAAAACGTTAGAAGAGAAATTTATATTGTAAAAAATAAATATTATATAGAAAGAAATATTATTATGTAATTAGTTTATTTTATTTGTTCAAATTGTGTATTTATTTATATGATGTTTATGTTATATATATATATATATATATATATATATATGATGTTTTATATGAATTATTTAATGAAATATGTTGGTATGAAAAATAAAAATATGTTGGTATGAAAAAATTATAAATATACTATAATTTTTATATAGTAAATATTTATATACTAAATGTTTAAAAAAGTTTTAAAAATGATTGAAGTAACTATCAATATAAGTAATAAAAATATAATGAATATTTATTTCTCATTGATAATTAATTATTAATATGAAATTTGTTTGATTTAGATAAGAATGAAGATAAATGATTTGCGGGGAATTATAAATTTGATGACGTTTAAAGATTAAAGGTAAGATGAATTTATTTATATAATATATATATTTATTGAATTTAGCGTCAGAATATTATGAAAATGTTGATTTAATTTGTTTATTTAAATTTTTTTATCACATATTGTGTTAAAAGCATGGAGACTGTTTGGATAGCATTCCAAAGCCCCAAAAGAAATTTAATGGTTGTATTTATTTACATGATGTGTTAAAAAAATTTATAAGTCCTTGATGCATTAAAAATATTTTTGTATTTAGAAATTTATAATAATGTAAATATTGTTATATATTTGATTTAGTTTAGTGAAAAAAATTTTGTATTTATTTATATGATGGTTATGTTATATATACTTTTTAGGATGTTGATAATTGGCATTATCATTATCTTTCTTCATGCTCAAGTTATCTCTTTTAGTCATGTTTTCATGCATTCTTGTTTAATTTAATAGCATATTATATGATGAATTGCATATATTATTGTCATCCATTACATTTCATTCATGATTTGCATATTTAGCTTTTATTGATTCATTTTCTACATATTTCACATAATTTTCATAAATATTTTATATAACCTAGGAATTAGCTTTATTTAGATGGACTTGGTTGCATATGTTAAGTTTCTTAGGTATCATTTTGTAATTTAACCATAGTTTTAAGTTTTAGAAGTATAATTTTCCTCATTTAAGCTTAGAAGATTGGATTTTTAATGACCTTAGCAAGTCATACACAGTCGTGTAAGACTCGGCCTCTTAGTACAAGTTTTTCCCTACTCTACAAGGCATCCACGAGTCATGTATGACTCGGCCTCTTTAGTTTCTTTTTGATCGAGCATCAAAATGTCATGTTTTATGCCCACAAACCACCCATTATAGCATAGTTTAATTGTTAGAACGGTTGACTTGTGTACATTTTGTATTTTGCAGGTCAAAACAGTGAGTTTTAGGAAAACATGCTTAAATGGGAGATTTAAAGCTTATTTGGATTTTGGAGTTTCTGGACATCGCTTGCGGGTATAAGACTGGGCAAAACGACCTGTCAGAGTTTTGTTTTGGAGAGCTGAAGGAAGAAGAAGTTGAGTCAAACTTAAACTCCTGCGAGCTAAAGTTGATGAGGCTTATGGGCATTAGAGACACCAAAACGACAACACTTATCAAGTTTTGGAGATTGGACGAGGATGAGTTTTACTTAGACTTAATCTCTTAGAGCTGGACAAAAAAGTTATTAGGAATGATTTAAACTCTTTTATCTGAAGATTAGAATTAGTAATTATTTATGTTTATTAGTTTTATTATTTTATTTTACCTTCTATAAATAGGAACACGCTCCTATGTAGAAGAGGTCCCTCGTTGGTAGTTCAGTTTTATTTTATATATTGTTCATCCTTTTTAATCTAATTCCAGTTTTTATTTCCTTTATTTTTAATATGTTTAGTTTTATGTTGCCAATGATGCAAGGTTAGGCGATTGTTTTTCCCAATTGGAAGCAATTCAAGTTATTCGTTAAATGATTATATGAGATCTAAATGATCCTAATTCCATTGGCAAAACACTATTATCTTTAACTCTGAATCGCATAGAACCATTGTTGTTCTTAGTGCATGTAAATAAGGCCTGTTGCATGTCTCTAAGTTCTAGCATATAGCTAAGCGGGTTGTTTGATATAAAAAAGTCACTCGACTTGCTGAAGTGGTAAAGCATGATGCTATCATTGTTACGTCATGCGGTATTACTTCTGTGGGGTAGAGGATCTAGTTTGAACACGAGGGATGTTGGGTTGCAACTGTTAACTAGAGTCAAGTCTTCCTAATTCCTAATGCAATTTCAGGATGACTTATGAGAATCTATTTCCACCTCGTCTATCATGGGATTAAAGACATTTCATAAAGCTTGTTTTATGGCATCTTACACATAAGGGAAGATTGGGGCATGCGAGACTTGCTAGGTAAACTATAACCAGCTTAGTGTCATTATTGCCTTTGGACTATTAATGACTTAGTGATCATATTTAATTAATGAATACTTGATGCTTTCGGTTGGGAGAATTACTTTTTATTGATTTTCTCTAATTTATTTTACTTGTTTCTTCATTTATTTTAATTAAGTGAGTTGAAGCCGTCTCTATGGGATTCGACCCTTACTTTCACTGCTACAAAAATTATAATTCCAATGTATGGCTTGTAAGGAATTAATTTGATGGAAGTGACAACCAATCAAATTTTAGCACCATTGCCGAGGATGGTAATTAACATTTTCTTAATTCTTTATTTATGATTCGATCTTCTGCAGGTAATCTTAGCTTTGACAAAGAAATCGAGAAAACTGTAAAAATTTTTGAGAAAAGATGCAAAACTTAGAAAATCTACCTCAGTTTCGGAGAGTTCTCGTGCCCACGAGGAAACAGTTAGTGACAACTCTGATAGCCAGAGCTATAACAAAGCTGTTAAGACCATAAACAATGAACAGACTCTTAGACAAATGGCCGTTGTGCCCATAGATGAGTCCCCACTTTGTATCACTTATTAGGACATAACAGGACCCCTTGAACTTAAATCTGGACTTATACAGCTACTTCAAACTTTCAGGGGCCTGGAGAATGAAGATCCATATAAACACCTGAAAGAATTTCATATTGTTTGTACAGAGATGAAGCCGCAAGGTGTAAACCTTGAACATATTAAACTTAGAGCTTTTCCCTTTTCTCTTGCAGATGCTGCCAAAGATTGGCTCTACTATGTACCCTCAGGAACTGTCACAACATGGAATGAGATGGCCAGATTATTTCTAGATAAATTTTTCCCAGCCAAAAGAGTTGCCCAAATCAGATGAGATATATGTTCCATTTAGTAGAAAGACATAGAGAATCTTCATGACTATTGGAAACATTTTAAAAGAATGTGTGCATCGTGCCCACAATACGGGATCACAGAGCAGAACCTGATACAATACTTTTATGAGGGATTATTACCAATAGAAAGGAAGATGATGGATGCTGCAAGTGGAGGGGCTATAGTGAACAAGACACCTCAAGAAGCTTAGAATTTGATTGACATAATGGCTGCTAATGCCCATTCCTTTAGCAAAGAAAGAGAACAACCTAGAAAGGTCCATGAGGTAAATGTTTCTAGCCTTGAAAATCAAATTAAATAGCTCACATTTGTTGTATAGGAACTTGCGACCAACATGAAACCAGCAAGAGCTTATGGAATCTGTACCTAAATATATCATGGGACTGATCAATGTCCCTCAGTTCAAGAGGAGGGGATTGAGGAATAAGCAAATGATGTTGGCTGATTTCCAGGACCACCCTAGAGGAAATATGACCCGTTTTCTAAAACGTACAACCCAGGTTGGCAAGACCATCCCAACCTATATTATGGCAATCAACAGATGAATTTCCAGCACTAATGTTCATGCTTTTAAACAGGATGTTGAGCAATTCCAGCAAACTATGACTCAAAATCAGCAAAATACAGACACCAAGATAAAGAATATAGAGAATCAAATGTCTCAGATGGCTATAGTTTTGAGCAAAATTAAGTTACAAGGAAAACTTCTGTCATAAGTAGAAGTTAACCCCAGAGAGAGTGTCAATGCTGTGACACTTAGGAGTGGCCGAACACTCCCTGAAGCAGCTGGAAAAAAGCTAAAAACCTATGAGGAGAAGGAGTTGAAAATTAATGGTAGCAAGGAAGGAGAGAAAGGAGAGCAAGAGGAGAAAGTCAAAGACCATGAGAAGGCAATCCAGCCTATGATTAATCATTGCCCATTTCCTGAGCGATTGGAAAAGACCAAACGAGAAAAAGAGAAGAAGGAAATTCCAGAGACCTTCTACAAAGTTTAGGTCAATATTCCATTGCTTGAGGCCATAAGACAGGTACCCAGGTATGCCAAATTTCTTAAAGACTTGTGCACCAATAAACGTAAGTTAATTGGCTTTCAACAGGTGAATATGAGTGAAACTATTTTGATAGTAATTCAGAGGAAAGTGTCACCGAAATGCAAAGATAAAGGAGTTTTCACAATCCCTATTATGATCGGTGATATGGGCATAAGACACACCATGTATGATTTAGGAACCTTAATTAACATTACGCCCGCAAGTGTGTATGAATCTTTGAATGTAGGTCCACTGAATGAGATAGGTGTTATGATTCAATTGGCAAACAAGTCAACCATATACCCAATCGGAGTTTTAGAGGATGTGCTTGTAAAGTTAACGAATTAATTTTTCCTGCAGATTTTTATGTCATGCAGATGGTAGCAAAACTTCCTCATAATCATCCAATCTCTTGTTAAGAAGACCTTTCTTGACAAACGCTTGAACAAAGATTGATGTCCATGAAGGGACATTGACCATGGAATTTGATGGAGAGGTGATAAAGTTCAACATGTATGATGCTGTGAAGTACCCTCCACAAGTCTTCAGCGCCTATGCTGTGGGCATAATCGAGCCATGTGTACAACAAGTTTTTGAATTATATGGAGAAGATGAACTTGGAATAGCACTCAACAATGCTGAAGATTATAAAGAGATGCTATCTTTGAAAGATGAAGTGATGCAGGTCATTAACGAATTGAATGAAGAGCCTAAGATTGATCAAAATTTTGATTTGAATAATCCTTACACTAAATGTATTCATTCAACCTTGCAGGCACCCGAGTTGGACCTTAAGCCATTGCCAAGTCATTTGAAGTATGTCTTCCTTGGGAAAGGAGAGATACTACCCATGATCATCTCCAATAAATTGAGTGAAGAAGAGGAGAACACCTTGGTTGGAGTTCTTAAAATATTTAAGGAAGCAATTGGATGGACCATAGCTGACATTAAGGGCATAAGCCTGTCCATATGCATGCACAGGATTTTGTTAGAACCTGATAAAAAGTCATTTTGAGATGCCTAACGTAGACTAAACCCAGCCATGATGGAGGTAGTAAAAAAAAGGAGATCCTAAGGCTGCAAGATGCACGAATGATATACCCAATTTCTGATAGCCAATGGGTTAGTCCAGTGCATGTTGTGCCTAAAAAGATAGGTATAACAGTCCTCCATAATGAGGAAGGAGAAATGGTTCCCACTCATGTCCAAAATGGGTGGAGGGTTTGTATTGACTACAAGAAATTAAATTTAGCAACTCTTAAAGATCATTTTTCCCTACCTTTTATTGACTAGATGTTAGAATGTTTGGCAGGTCAAACTCACTATTGTTGCCTTGACAGTTACATGGGTTTCTACCAAATACCTGTTGCTCTGAAAGACTAGGAAAAGATGACATTCACATGTCCATTTGGAGCCTTTGCGTTTAACAAGATGTCATTCAGGCTGTGTAACATGCCCGCAACCTTCCAACGTTGCATGGTAAGCATTTTTTTAGATTTTA
The DNA here is from genome assembly GCA_948192965.1 of Dalechampia spathulata. NCBI lineage: Eukaryota > Viridiplantae > Streptophyta > Magnoliopsida > Malpighiales > Euphorbiaceae > Dalechampia > Dalechampia spathulata. The sequence continues at coordinate 12,315 of CANYBF010388091.1, forward strand.
TGGAAAACATTATTGAGGTATTCATGGATTATTTTACTGTTTATGGTAATTCATTTAATGAATGTTTAGATAATTTAGCCAAAGTCTTGCAACGTTGCATTGAGAAGAATATGGTTCTCAATTATGAGAAATGTCATTTTATGGTTGAGCAAGGTTTGATATTAGGTCATGTGATTTCAAAAAGAGGCATGGAAGTTGATGGAGCAAAAATTGACATAATTAAATCTTTACCTTACCCCACTACTATGCGAGAGATTCATTCTTCTCTTGGCCATGCAGGTTAAGTAGCACAACCCTTATGCAGATTGTTGCAAAAAGATGCCAAATTTAATTTTGATGAATCATGCAAGGTAGCTTTTGACCGACTAAAGGAGGCACTCATTTCAGCAAGCATTATGCAGCCACCTAATTGGAGTTTACCATTTGAGATGATGTGCGACGCCAGCAATTTTGTTGTTGGTGCGGTACTTGGGTAGTGAAATGGGAAGGATCCTCATGTGATCAGCTATGCCTCCAGGATGCTAGATGATGCCTAGTTTAATTATTCCATGATTGAAAAAGAGCTCTATGCTGTAGTGTTTGCATTAAAGAAATTTTGATCATATTTATTGGGAACTAAAGTGCTAATTTTTTCTAATCATGCAGCTTTGAAATATCTGCTGAAAAAAGAAGGAGTCTAAACCATGTTGAATCCGATGGATCCTTCTGCTTCAGGAATTTGATTTGGAGCTGGGAGATAAGAAAGGATGCGAGAATTTTGTTGCAGATAATTTGAGCAGATTGCCCAACATTGAACCTGATGATTTCTTTAATGAATTCCCTAATGAGATTGCTTTAAGTGTAATTACGAAATCACCTTGGTATGTTGATATTGTCAATTTTTTATATACCAGGTGACTTCCTGATGAACTTACAAGGCATGAGAAGGACAGGATCAGGAACCAGGTGAAGCATTATGTTTGGGATGATCCGTACCTATGGAGACATTGTGCTGACCAGGCGATTCGAAGGTGTATACCTGAGAATGAAATCCAGTCCGTTTTACACTTCTGCCATAGTAGTGCTTGTAGAGGCCATTATGGGCATAAGAAGACAGCCATGAAAATTCTGGAATGTGGGCTGTATTGGCCTACCTTGCATTGTGATGCCTATCAGTTCTGTAAACAATGTGTAAAATGCCAGAAATCTGGAAGTTTGGGAAGAAGACATGAGATACCTCAAAAAGGAATCCTTATTTATGAAATTTTTGACGTTTAGGGTATGGACTTTATGGGACCCTTCCCACCTTCATTTGGGAACGTTTACATCTTGGTGCTGGTGGATTATGTTTCAAAATAGGTTGAAGCTAAAGGCACAAAATCAAATGATGCTAAAATTGTGATGAGCTTTATTAAATCCAATGTGTTCAGCAGGTTTAGAGTTCCTAAAGCATTCATTAGTGATCGAGGGACTCACTTTTGCAATAAAGAAGTAGCTGCCTTGTTTTAGAAGTATGGTATTAATCATCGTATGACCATAGCATATCATTCATAAGGGAATGGACAGGCTGAAGTTACAAATAAGGAGATCAAATCCATTCTCAAAAAGACAGTCAGTCCCAATCGGAGAGACTAGAGCAAGCGACTGGATGATGCCTTGTGGGCATACCGGACGGTATATAAGACCCCACTAGGAATGTCTGTCACACCCGGCCCATACTCAGGAGGACATGCTCCCGCGACACAGACAGTGGCCCCCAGAAGAAGACCAGTGCCTGCACCACCAGGGATACCTCGTATGAACGTCGTATGGGGACATGTTCTAAGCCTAATGGTGGTTGTGCTACGGAAACAACGTGATAAGCATACATTAACCCGGGATCCATGAACATACACTCATGCAACATTCAATAACAGGCAATACCATATTTCATGAATATAAAACCTGTTATACATACAGTGAGTGCGTACAATAAACCACCAAAAGCTATACAAAAGTACATAACTGTACAATACAACATAACTACTGCCACACCCTAGCTACACAACCAAAAGAAGCCGGAGTATGCCTCAAGAGTCCCGTACCGAATAGAGATCAATCCGTCTCTGCTGATGACCTCTAATCCTTCTCTGATCGCTCTCCCGTGAGCTCTGAACCTACGTTCATCAAATTACAAATGCTGAGATAAACTCAGTGGTGCTAGAAACACATATAATCAATCATTAAACATATAACACTTCATCATAAACATCATATCAAAGCATTTCAATTCGTACATCTAATGCAATGCAATGTCAATGCTCTTATCCTTCACCCTCATTCACTCTTGTTTTCTTGAATTGTGCACATTCCTTTCGCACACACTGGATCCCGATAGGTACCGGTACTCATCGCCCGTAGGCGGTCATTTATCTGAGTGCCCTGCACTCTATATCCATCTCCCATCTCAGGAGAATATTTATATAATAATTCCCGTAGGAATTCCA
>CANYBF010388299.1:0-12936 GCA_948192965.1 Dalechampia spathulata
AAATAGAGCCTAAGAATGTTAAAGATGCCTTAAATGATGATAGTTGGGTGTTAGCTATGTAAGATGAGTTGAACCAATTTGATAGGAATAAGGTGTGGACCTTAGTGCCTAAGCCTAAAGATGTGTCAATTATAGGTACAAGATGGGTATTTAGGAATAAGCTTGATGAAGATGGTGTTATAACTAGGAATAAGGTTAGACTTGTAGCTCAAGGATATTGTCAAGAGGAAGGAATAAATTTTGATGAAACTTTTGCACCTGTAGCTAGATTAGAAGCTATTAGGATGTTATTGGCATATGCATCTCATATGAACTTAACTTTTTCAAATGAATGTTAAAAGTGCTTTTCTAAATGGTTTTATAAATGAAGAAGTTTCTGTTGCACAACCCCCCGGCTTTGAAGACTTTGAATTTTTAAATCATATTTTTAAACTTACCAAAGCTTTATATGGCCTTAAACAAGCCCTTAGAGCTTAGAATGATAGGTTGAGTAGCTTCCTAATAGATCATGGTTTTGATAAAGGTAAAGCAGACACTACACTTTTCATTAAGCATTATAAACATAATATTCTACTTGTTCAAATCTATGTGGATGATATCATATTTGGTACTACTAATGAAAAATTGTGCAAGGTATTCACTCAGTGCATATAGGGAAAATTTGAAATGAGCATAATGGGAGAATTGAAGTATTTCCTAGGACTTCAAGTCAAACCATGTAAAGATGGAATCTTCATCAACCAATTTAAGTATACTTAAGAGATGCTCAAGAAGTTTGGATTGGAAGACGCTAAAGCTAGCAAGACACCAATGAGCATGCCTACAAAACTATTATTGGATGAAAACGATAAGCAAGTATATCAAAAGAAATATAAAGGTATGATAGGTAGTTTGTTGTACCTAATTGCTTCTAGGCCTGATATTATGTTTGCTGTGTGTATGTGTGCTAGATTTCAATCCTCTCCTAGGGAATCTCACTTGAGTGCTGTGAAAAGAATTTTTAAATACTTGATTGGAACTATACATTATGGCTTGTGGTATGTTAGGAATGATTCTTTTGATTTGATTGCTTATTCTGATGTTGATTTTGCTGGAAATTTGTTAGATAGGAAAAGTACCTGAGGTACTTGTCATTTCTTAGAAAATTGTTTGGTTTCTTGGTTTAGCAAGAAACAAAATTGTGTATCTTTGTTTACTACTGAATCTGAATATATATCCGCAGATTGTTGTTGTGCTCAAGTACTTTGGATTCAACAGTAATTAAGCGATTACAATGTTTATGTCTCTTGCACTTCAATTAAATGTGATAACACTAGTGCTATAAACTTGTCTAGAAATCCTATTCAGCATTCTAGGACTAAATATATTGATATTAGGCATCATTTTCTATGTGATAATGTGTAAAAGGAAAGGTTGTATTAGAATTTGTTGATACAACTCACCAATTAGCAGATATTTTTACAAAACCCTTAAGTGAAAAATGATTAAATTTCATCAAACATGAATTAAGAATGATAGATGGGTCATTTTTGAAATAGGAGTGATTGGTGGACTTTAAAAACTTCAAGAAAATTCAGAAGATTCTCCAAAAGTTTTCATTTTTAAGTCCTCGTATGGCCGTACAAAATCTGCTACGCCCGTATGGATCCTCAACGACCAATTCCTCAAATTCTAGCTATATTTGGTAAGGCTTGTACTTATTTCAGTATGATCGTACACCATGTGGTACGGTCGTACCAAATTTGGTACGCCCGTATGCATTCATTTTAAAATTTTCTTCTAAAAGCCTCGTACGGCCATACGCCTGCTTGGTACACCCGTACACGATCCTGAATTCCAAACGTCTGTAGTTGGTATGATCGTACGTGTCACCCGTATGCCTATACGTGATAGGCTTTTTCAAGGCATTTTTGGCCCATATGGCCTTACGCCCAACCCGTATGCCCGTACGCAACCTGAAAAATAGTTTTTAAATGTGATTTTTTAGTTTTTCACTCATTTCCTACTCAATTTTCTCTCAAATTCCTCAGCCAAATCCTTTGCAATCTGTTTCTACTCCCTCCAAACTACATTTCCCGTATTCTTATTCCTTATTCCGATATTATTTTCATTTATTTTACTCTGTTTTACTGTTTGATTTTACTGTTTCATTGCTTTTTTAGTGCCTTTTTTAAACTTTCTGATTTTCTGATCATTCTAGGTTGTTTTAGCTCCAGGCTCTTTAGAGTTTGTCATTTATGATTGTGTTTAGGACTTGTGTATCGAATTTTATTGATTTTTGTGTAGGTTCTAGTTTTTCAGTTTTCCAAAACTCGTTATTGTTCTGTCGAATTTTTTCAAAATTCTATTTCTAACTCTTTTTACTTATTTTTTCATTATTTTCACTGATGTCTACCCTACTGATCACGGTGACTCTTCCTCACGGAGAGTCAAACGCACAGTCGCTCCTGGTTCTGGCCCTCATGATACTTCCTCTGCTTCCGTCATTAGGACCTCTATTCCGAGTGAGAAGATTTTCTCTCACTCTCGTTTTGTGTATCATCCTACTCTCCGTCAGACCGGATTGGAGGACGATGTTTTGAGATATTTAACTAATGTAGGTTGGTCAAATTTCACATTTTCTACCTAACCACTACATTCAGTCTGTAGCTCTTGAGTTCCTACAGACATTTTCTCTGTCTACCTCCTTCTCCTGTACCTTTAGACTCTTCCAGAGGCATCACTCTCTTTCTACTTCTAAGTTTGATGCTCTTTTTGGATTCCATACTGATGGCATTTCTAATGCCAAATCTGCGGTATTTGACTGCAATGCTTTCTGGAGGGACATAGCCCTCAACGCAGCTTTTCATCCTTCTTGTCAGAAGGCTTCATGCCTTAAACCTCCTGTACTCTTCTACTATCATAGACTGATCTCCTATCTTATCTTCGGGAGATCAGATTCTAATGACACTGTCATAGGCCCTAACCTTATTTTCTTGTACTGCATGGTCACGGGTACTCTCATCTAGTCTGGACGTTGGCTTCAGACCTCTTTCCCTGAGGTCGGTGTCCAGAAGCAGCTTGGCAAGGCTATCCTTTTTGGTTCTATCATCCATCACATCTACCAGCAGCTGCAGGCTTTTCCTCCCACTCACCCTTCTCCTAGACCTCACGGTCAAAACCTTGACCTCTCATTCATTAAGCACTCCATGCTCTTTGAACGCACTGCTGATGATGAGTTCTTGATCCATTTTGAGTAAATCTCCAGATGACTGGCTCACCTTTAGTCATTGGGTCTTCCCAATGACATTATCTCTATCTACAACTGTCGGGCTGTAGAGGTCTGTCAGCACTTGCAGGTTCCACTTCCAGATGACATACCTGCAGAGTGGCTTGATTCTACTGATCCATCCTCTGATGCTACACGTCAGGCAGCTTTAAGCTGCAAGCGCCAGTGACACTTCACAGGTGGATCCTCCTCCTCGGTTACTGTTCCTGATTCTACTGATCCAACTACCACTTCTACTGCTGCTGCTCCTTTAGATTCTATTTCTCAGTAGCTCGCTACTATCATTGCTTGACTCAACTGCTTGGATACATTTGAGCGTCGTTTCAACCACATTGACCAGCAGCTTGGACATCTTACACAGCAGTATGCCCTTTTAGGTCAGCAGCTTGATTAGCATGTTACTGACTTCCATGAGTTTAAGACCTCCACCTCCGAGACTCTTTACTCCATCAGTGTTATGATGGATCCCTTTATCATTCCTCCACCGAGTCTCCCTCCTCCTCAGGACCTACAGTGATTTATTTATTTTTGATGTTGTCAAAGGGGAGATGTTTTATGATTATTAGGACTTGATGTTAGTGGAGTTGACTATTATGTTTGTTTTTATTTTTGATGTTATTATTGTACTGAACATTTTTGATGTTATATATATGATGTTTATTCAATTTATTATGCTTTGTTATGATTATCCTTGATTTTGTTAATTATGTTGTGTTATGATTATCTTTGATTTTGTTGATTAGTTTATCCATTTCTCCTTTCTTTATGATTGTTTGATAACCTATGGTTACATGGCATGTATTCTAAAACAAAGGGAGAGATTTCCAAAATTTTTCAAATTTAAAATTCATTTAAATGAATTTTTGTAAATTGAACTTAAATTGATTGCCAACATCAAAAAGGGGGAGATTGTTAGACCCTAGGTTTTGATGTATGTGCCACGTGTGAATCAATTTAAGTTATTTTCCATTTTTAATGTAAGTTTTGGTGTTGGTACAAGCGTACCAAATGTCTTAGTTGAGTGGTACGGCTATACGGCTGACCGTACCTAGTTAGGACTATTTTATAGAGAATGGTACGAGCGTACCATTGGTTGGTACAGGTGTACCGTTGCTCGTAGGAAAATGGTTTGTCAGTAAACCTGTTTTAGTATAGGCGTACCATTGGGTGGTACGGCCGTACGTGAGCTCGCAAGAAAATTGCTTGTCAAGAAAATTGGGTTGGTACAGGCGTACCAAATGATGGTACGACCGTACCATATTTCCCTCTCATTTTTTAATTGAGATTTTTAAATCCATACGAGCATACAAGATTGGTACGGCCGTACACGACTTATTAGAAAGGTTTTAAACCCTTTCTAACAGCTATTTTCATATAGAATTTTCATACATTTTATCTCTAATTGCTAGTTTTGCAGAGAATTCATTCTATTGATCTTCTATTGTCAAGAACAAGTAAGTCTACTTGTATTTTTGTGTATTTTTATGTAAGTTTTTTTCTATTGTATTCCCACTTGTGAAAGCTAGGGTTTGCTTTAGTGGGTTGGTGTGTGATTGATGCTTGGGCATTAATTTGTATTTGAGAGCTTGTAAGGTTGATTTTTGTAAAGGTTTGAATGTGAGCCTTGAAAACACTGGGTTTAGGATTCATTTATGTAATCCTTTTTGTGTAATTGATTGAGTTTTTAGTGGAACCCTAAGTCGAGACTTAGGAGAAGTGGACGTAGGCAAGAGTTGAGCCGAACCACTATAAACCGCGCACGTGTTGCCTTCCGCAAAGGGATTTTCACCATCCATTTTACTTTTTCTATTAAAATTAAAAAATATAACATAGACACATTATATCTATTACTTGTTTTCTTTTTTTTTTTTTGCTAGTTTTGTTTTTCTTTACCACTATCTTAATTTGAAATATTCTTTATTGTTTATAATTTGTTTATTTTTTATTGAATATACAAGTTTGAAAAATACATATATTTAACTTTATATACCATATAATATATATAATAAATAAATATATTTATTATTATGTATGACATGATATTTGTGATAAATAAATGTATTTACTATTACATATCATATAATATTCATGGTAGATAAATGTATTTACTAATATATATAATATAATATATATATGGTAGATGAATTTATTTACTAATACATATTATATGCTATATATGGTAGATAAAATATATATATCACTTTTAATTACATAAAAGCAAAAAGATAACAAACTCATATTTAAAGATCTTATGGTTGCTAAAGTAAGAAATTCTATATGATCCTTTTAATCTTTTTTCTTAGTGTGTAAATTATATTATTGTTTATGTTGAAAGATCTTATTGTATTTTGTTCAATTTTTTTGTATAAATGTGGAGTATTTGTGAGAGAAAGGAACAAGAGATGAAATTGAAGAGTTCATTAATCAATTATATTATTTAAATAATGATGGTGTTATTTTCAAGGTATGAATATGTTTGTTTTACATAGCTTTTTACTTGATAAGTCTAACTCTTTATCAATACATAAATAATTTCATGAAATATAACATTCAATAATTTCATGAAATATAACATTCACCTTCAAAAACCTGTAGTTACAAAATAATTTCATTGATACTATAACTTTATCAATACATAAATAATTAATTGTTATTTAACAAATAAATATGTCAAATTAATTAAATATTATCATAACTATTAATTTTATGGATGTAATTACTTAATAATCATTTTAATTTGATAATAATTATCAATAAGAATCCATTAACGAACTAAAAAAGAAAAGGGAATCCATTAATATGCAAGTGAAACCTTCTAGAAACCAACACATTTGATTTCAATAAAACCAATAAGATTTATATGATGTATTATTGTTTATTCATTATGTTGACCTACATGTTGGCATATTTATTTTTAGATTAATTATTGATAATATTAAATATATCATAAATTCATTTATATATTATTTTCATATTGTGTTAATTTATAAAATTAAGAATGAACGAAAGACATAATATTTTTTATACTTTTATATGATTTTATAGAAATAGTTTTTATTGTCGAGTTTATTATTTTTTTATTAATACTATTTTGAAGTATTATTGAAAAAAAGGTAAATTTGTATTTGAAAAAATTGGAAAATTAAATAATTAATTCAATATAATTAAAAAATTCTTATTCTTGTTGTTTGACCATTAAAATGTATTAACCGCAGAGAGAAGCCATAATTAACAAAGCAACTCAGATTGAACATACAATCAAATTCATGTTAATTTGGCAATGCTTGTCGTGTTATAACACATTCCATAAACAGAAATGTGTCTAATCAAGTTAATCCATTCACTCGTAATCTACTAATAAAATATGCAATGATCAGGTTAAATATATTAAGTTTAACTTATTTCACGTACATATTAATCGGTGCTCAAAACATCAGACCATAAACATGCCGATTCAAAACATGTTACGCCCATTACAAAACATGTTACAATCATAACCTTGCCTTGTTAATTGTCTAGCAAATGGTACCCTTCCTTTGGCATTGTTGAGTTCAAATATTATCAATTGCATATTCCTATTCTAGTATCCAATTACAAAGGGCACATCCATCATATCCTGACATGGGAGTGGTGATGGTCTATCTATTTGTTGTATACCAAAGCACTGTAGGTTCACCATTTTTCAACCTTACAAGGTAAAAAACAAAGTAGATGCAATTGAAGAACACATCAATCTTTTTCTTTCAAATCATAAAAGAGTTTATGTCCAATATTGCTCGGGAAACACAGCCATAATTAACATAAGAAAGGTAAAGACTTGCAATCGAGACTTCACTCAAAGCAAAAAGGTACTAGTTCCCCTTATTTGTAATAATGTCATCTGCATCAAGACCATCATCATAACCAAATACCACATTCAAATAAGTTTGAAAAGCAATTCATAACCATGAAAACATGTCAAAAACTCCAACATGAATTTGACAAATCTCATTAACAATATCATCTACATTGATGAAGAAGCAAGCAATAATTTCTTCATATTGCCAAACAGGGATTAAATGACAGCTGAACTCTTTCATTATCAAATAGCACGCTCGCACATGAGCACACTTTTTTCAGCTTCACAAACATAACTGAACCATATATAAATTTTAGAGCTAAGCTAAACAAATGCCACTTACAAATAAAAAACTGAATGTTCTCTTCCACCAAGAAGAATCAAACATCAATGACCCAAAATGAAACTGCAAAATCTACCATTCGCAAACAGAAAAACTTGACTTCTCATAACCTCTGTACCAATGAAATTGACATATCAACAAACAATTCTCAGAACAGGCAGCCCCTATAGAAAGGGAAAAGGAACAAATGATAAGCAGGCTTATTCTTGGCATAATGACATTTTCACGGTTTCACTCTTTCAAACAACTATCAGCAACATAATTGAAATATGCTTTAACATGGGAAATATAAAGAATCAAAGCATCAATTGCGATTCCACTTGCCAATCAAAACATAATAACCAAACTCAATATAAACTGCATTGCATCAAAAACCGTATCCATCATTCTTAAACAGCTAAGAACATCATTAAAGAACAAAAGTTCTCCATAATACTTAAAAAACAGAAACTATGATTTAAAAAGTGCTCAACACAAAAACATCATCAACCATACCAAGAGGATTTAAAACCTCCTTCCACCAGCACCACCTCTGCCGAAGCCAAACTGGGTCACAGGAACAGCAGCAACAGGGTCAACCTGAACAATACCAGGAATATCAGTCATTCCAAGAGCTGAAAGCATGTCAATTGTCTCCTTATCAACCTCAATCTGATCAGTTTTGATGGCTGAAACATCCGGCACGAAATCCATGCGTCGCTCTCTCTCCTCTTCTTGAAGTTTCAGGGATATACCTCTAACCGGACCCTTTTGGATGCGTTTCATCAAATGGGTCGAAAACCCAGCAATCTTGTTGCGGAGTCTCTTTGAAGGGATTATGGCTACTTCTTCCAAGATTTTCTTGTTAGTGTGGAAATCAAGGGTCATTTTTGAATAGTAGCGTTCAATCACCTGCCTTGATGACTTCTTCACGGTTTTTGTACGCACACGACCCATGTTTTTCTCTTTGGTTCTCTGTTTCGAGAGAGCAAGAAGGAAGAGATCTCTATAGGTAGAATGGAAGGAGCAGCAGCGTCAGAGAAGCAGAAGATGGAGGTGAATTTAGGGTGAGGGTTTTAATAGGAGGAATTACTCCTCTTATGGGCTTTGTTACAGAGTTAGCTCTTTTCTTGATAATCCTGGCAGAGTATTCGGCGGCCCATCCTTACATCGAAGATCATGGAGAAGGCTGAGCCCAGCTCAGGAAAATGTACTAACGGGAGAAATTATATGAGGTTTATTAATAATATAATAATATATATTAACTTTTATTAAATATCATATTTGTATTAATTTTATATTAATTAATATATAATTTTTATTAATTATTAATTTATAAAATTAATATATATATATATATATATATATATATAATATTTAATAAGAATTGACATGTGTTATTGTATTATTAATGATTCATTTTAATTTATGTAATAATTTCTCCTTCACAAGAAAAAATAATAGACATAAACATTTTTTTAAAAAATCTTTTCAAAATTTTCAGTTTTGTTTAAAAATAGCAAAATAATATTTTTAAAAATATTTATTAAAATAAAATATAAATTTAATATAAATTTAATATAATTTAATATGAAAATTTGTTATTTTTATATTTTTATATATTTCACCTATACATATATGTGTATGCACAAAATTATAGATATACATATAAGTGAATATACAAAGTAAATTAAATATATAATATATAGTTGAAAAATGAATAAAAATGGAAAAGTTAATCAGTTTTTAACAATTATTTTGTTTTAAAAATATCTAGATATTAACATTTTATATACATGTATAAGTAAGAAAATAAATAAATGCATATAATACATGTAAGTGCAAAAATAAAATCTTATAAATATATTATGTGATAAAATATTCTAAAAATTCTTTCATGTATATTAATATACATATGAGTAATATAAAAAAAATAAAATTATAATCATTTATATAAATATATATAAAAGGCAAATATAAAAAAATAAATATATACTATATAAAAAAGGAAATAAAATTCTAATTATATTTAAATGACAAAATTAATAAACATTAAATTCAAAAAAATAAAACACATGAAATTGAAAGAAAGAGGAATGGACAAATTATATATAAAAAAGAAGATGAAATGTGTTTATTGATTTATGTTTATGTTTATAAATTAAAGTAATTAAAATATATTAAATTAGTTAGTGATAAATTTTTATTAAAATTTGAAATTTATTTAAATTAATTTATAATATTTTTATTGATTTGATTTATATATAAACATTTAAATTGATTTTATAAAAAAATTCTATACTATATATTAGCTAATTTTTGGATGCTTTGGTTTTATAAATAGGCTTAATTTTTTTTTTTGGTTTGTAAATATGAACAAAAAATTTGTTTGATTTATAAAATTTTGAAATATATGTATTTGATAAATATAGATATTCAATGTATATATTTTCTAATTTAAAGTATTTATAAATTTAATAAAAATAAACAATAAATAATATATATTAAATATTATAAGTATTAAATGAGATATTTTTAAAATCTACATAATATATGATATTTTAAATCTTATAAAATTAAGATATTTAGACCATATATGATATTATATTAATTTTATAAATTAAATAAGAAATTTTATCAAAAATGTATATTTTATAAAATATCTTATTGTAAATAGGATTCAAATATTTTTGTTTCTTATTCTTCCAAAAGATATAATTAGGATTTGAATTTGAATATTTTTTGTATACATACTTAATTTAAAATATATTTAAATGTATATTTAGAAACATAAGTTTACATACATTAAAAATAAACTTAATTTAAAATATATTTAAATGAATATAAATATTTTTATATTTATATTCCAATAAAAAATTCTGTAATTGTCATCGTCATCCCTAGAAGTGAAAATGACTTGAAGCCTGGAAGCATCCTCCCTCCCACATTCTGTATTTACTAGCTATATATAAGCTTTGGAAAAGCAGACCAAAGGGTATCTCACCGGCCAAACGATATTCTTACATGTAATAATCTACGACCAAGGGCATTTCCTTGAAACTAGGGACAGTTTCATCATTCTTGTCTCCTCCACCATGCAATCTTGATTCTTTGCTGATACCAATGTTTGTCTTCTCAACTGATTTTTGTATGGCATTCCAATACACAGACCAATTATTGATAGAATTGAGAACGTATATTATCTCATTTTCTTGCTAACAGGCTCATATGATGAAAATAATTCCAAGTTATTACTATTGTTAATATCAAAAAAAGTATTTAATTTGAAGTTATATCAATGATTTCATTGAATTTAATGCATGAAAATGAAAATGAGATTATTATCCACAAACTCATAAAAATTTAACATTATAGTGCAATAATTTCCCATGGGAAACATCAATTATTTATTTTTCATATGCAATGACTACATCAACATGAAGGACTTGGATTATGACATGCGTATTGAAGAAGGTCTTCATCTTTCTCAAGCATCGCTAAGGTTTCTTCATCCATGACAACCCATGCTTCTATTTCATTGTTGTTTCTTGCATCCATAAGAACTATGTAATTCATGAATGGTGCTTTGAAATTTCCATATGAACCAGCACAACTTGCCCAAACAGGTTTCCCCCATCCAAAATCAACTTCATAAAGACCAAACCTACACCAACTAGTGATCATAACATAATCCACTCCATTGTAGAATTTCGGACTGGTAAATGATCCTTTCATGGCTTTAATCGTCTCGTAAAATTTCATGAACCCTTCTTCACCTTGTATGTTCTTCACAAAACTTGTATCGATCTTTTCTATGGCTTCCTTTATTTGGGATACTAAGCTATCTATTTGTGGTTCTTTTTGGGTGAATATTGCGTCTGCTAGGCAGACGAAGTTTCCTGCTGAAGATTCTGGTAATGGTGGAACCATTCTTCTGCGAACATTAACAGCATGATTGATTGCTAAGGGCTTATGGATATCACCGGGTTTGGACTTGAAGACGGTCATTATACTTTTACAAAGAATCGCAGATACCACCTCAACACGAGTAGGGCTTTTCACGCCTGATATCTTTACTTTCTCTTTAAGATCATCCATGGAAGATCCATCAAATACAAATCTTCTCATATCCATCATTCCAACTCTGACGAAAGGTTCCCATATCGCCATAAGATTTGCATCATATGGGAAATCATCATATTTTGGAAAGATAGAGGGGCCATCAAAAGCAGGGCATATCTTAGTATTTTCATACGCCATGGCAGCCCAAGCTTTCAGAAACGAAGCTACAGCACGACCATCCATAGCCAGGTGCAGAACATTTATGCCAAGGATGGTGCCACCACAAGCAAAGTTTGTTTCTTGAATCATGGTCACAAACGAACCCGGACCAGGAGCATATAGTGGAGATTTATTTGGCAAGAACTTATGAAGTGAAGAGAGGTCAGGTCTTTTGAGATATTCAGCAAGAACAACACTTGATTTAGCCTCTAAATACAAAACTCCTTCATCATTACAATCAATGGAAAGATTATCAGAAACCTTACCTGCAAGTGGATAAAATTGCGGCAAGGTTCGAGACAAAGATTGTTTAAGAACAAGTGATCTATTGGAAGCAAGAACATCGTTTTCTTGGTAACGATTAGGGTAGTAAAGGATCATAGGAATAAATGCAAAAGGCATGAATTGATCTAACAGAGAATTGGTGTAATGGGTTTTGAGATGAGAGGGTGTTGGAAGAAACGGTTTGATGCAATTCTTGGAAACTATTTCAATCTCCATGATTTCTGTGAAGTTCTGAGTGCTCTGGTTCTCAATGCTTATGCTTTTGCCACCAATTACTAATATGTAGATGATGCATATGAAGAGATTCTCAATGCACATGAATCATTCGGCAGCTTCAATTATTCTTACTAGAGTCACCTTACGTGTTTTTCTTACTACACTTATTTTATGGGTTTTATATGTTTCATGATTTTTTATAATTATTTTATAATATTTTTTAATTTTAATAAAATATTATTATATATAATTTAAAATTTTAATGCAATACAATTTTAAATTTAATAAAATTTTACTATTATACATAATTTTTTAAAATATGATTTCTATCATCTTAAAATTTATTATCCTATATATCATTTGAAATTTTATTATAATACATAATTTTTATCATAATAAAATTTTATTATTATATATAATCATTTTTATAATAAGATTTTAATATATATCTATATATTTAACAAAATATTTATGTATATTTTAAAGTATATATATATAAATATAATGAATTTTTTTTAATAAATAACAATAGTATAAAATTATTTCAATGTAAAATTGATGAATGAATTTAATTTTATATTGGGGATAAATATAAAGACTGAAAATGAAATTTTAAAAAAAAGTGGAAAATAAAATAAAATAAAATAAAAAAGTGGGGGGAAATCAAACAAGATAAAATAAAGAATAAGATGTGAATCTCATAGGAAATCGGGCTCATTAAACTGA
>CANYBF010388322.1:0-12032 GCA_948192965.1 Dalechampia spathulata
GTCATAAGTTTGACTACAACCCTTCCATATCAGATCCCATGCAATAAACTCCTTTCACCATCCACTATCTCATTTAGGTTTAAGTATGGATTAACGTCAACTCAATGCATAATCAAGTGCGTTAGATCATGACCTAAATTGATGTTTCATGTTCTATAGTCTTTATTCCTAAAATGTCCTTATGAACTCATTCATCAATGGACATTGCACTATGGCCAGAGATTCTCTGAATGAAGATGTAACATGAATCAATGAGATAAAACCCTTATAATTAATCTGGGTGGTGAATCCTTTATTGATAAACAAATATCTTCAACTACTTCACATTATATCCAATCTCCAAGTTATGAACGCCTCCTATAGAGGAATAAAACATAGGAGTCAAAACATAATGATCCATAATTAAGATAACCTTGTTATCTCAAGTCTTAAGGATACTTGCACTACTGATATGAGTGAGATATATTTCAATAATCTTTTCTAATATCCTCCTTCCCTCTTTTAATATACTATGATATCTTTAAAAGGATTTAATTATTATATATTATTAAAAGATATCATATATTATAAAGTGTTACCTTTATTTAAAGGGAAGGGTAAACACCCCTTTGCCTTGTCATATACCCGATGTACAGGATTCTCCATAACAACCTCCTCTTCTTCCTTCAACACTCCCCCTTAAGTCTAATAGGCTCGAGCCTGTTAAGGCCCATTCAGGCTTACTCATCACTTTATAAGTATTTAAAGATATCATCCCTTCCCTTTAAATTTTATTATTTTCTAAAGCATTTAATTTATTAGCTACTAATTATTTTATATTTTATATTATTTTATCTTATTTTATCTAAACAAATTTTATTTGTATTTTTAATTACTAACTATTTTATATATTATATTATTTTATTTTATTTTTATCTAAAAAACTTTGTTGGAAAAATAAATACTACTAATTTTATTTGTATTTGTTAATTACTTATTATTTTATAATTTATATTATATTATCTAATTTTTACCGAAACTAATTTTATCAAAAGACAAATATTACTAATTTGATTTATATTTGTTAATTAATAATTATTTTATATTCTATGAGTTATTTATTAAAATTACAAAATATCTCACATGTTAATATATAAATTAACATTTTCAAACCCATACTATAAAAATCATGTGAAATAGATTGATTAAACACATATTTCTCAAATTTTTAATTAATATTATAAAAGGAAAAAAGAACAAGTGAAATGATGATTTTATCATTTTTTTAAATTTATTAAAACTAATTTTAATTTTAATTATCTATATTAATAATTTTAATTTTACATATGAATTATTTTTATTATAAGTAATTAGTTTTAAGAAAATAAAAGTTTATTAAATTATCTAAATTTACTAACACTAATTTCATTTTATTTTAATAATTTAATAGTAATATTTTTAATTTATAATAATTTATTTCTATATTAAAGTTATATGAAAAAAATAATACTTATGATTAATTTAAAATATAAGATATTTATTAAAATTATAAAATATTATGCATTGTTAACATAAGATTTAACTTTTTCAATTGAAATTGTTTGAGATTTATATAATCTGATTATCTAATTATTAAAGTCTAGAATACAAATTATATTAAATTTATAATAAATAATTTGTAAAATTTATTTTATTTTATTTTAATTATCAAATAGTAGTAATAGTTTTAATTTATAATAACTAACTTTTATAATGAAATTATATAAATAAAAATATTATTTATGATTTTTTTAAAATATATATAATATATTTATTAAAATTATAAAATATCTCAAATTGTTAATTTAAAATATAAATTTTTGTAAATTCACACTATAAAAACTAAACAAAATAGATTTATTGAGTATATCTTTCTTGATTTTTTAACTTATATTTTAAGAGACAAGAGAAATAAATAAAATGATAATTTTACTATTATAGCATATTAAAAAAGGATAAGGGATAAGAGAAAAGACAATTTTAAATTTTCTCATAAATTTTATTATTTTTTAAAAGATTTAATTTATTTGTTAGTAATTATTTTCTATTTTCTATTATCTTATTTTTAATTTTATTTATATTTGTTAATTACTTATTATTTTATAATTTATATTATATTATCTAAATTTTTATGAAAATAAATTTTATTCAAAGATGAATATTAATAATTTGATTTGATTTGTTAATTAATAATTATTTTATATTTTATGAAACATTTATTAAGTTACAAAATATCTAACATTGTTAATATTTTCAAACTTATATTATAAAAACCAAGAGAAATAAATTGATTAAACACACTTTTTTAAAATTTTTAATTAATATTATAAGAGAGAATATAAACAAGTGAAATGAAGGTTTAATCATTACTCTAAATTTATATATTTGAATTATCAAATACTAATAATTTTAATTTATAACAACTAATTTCTACCTAAAAATTATATTTAAAATTACTTGAATATTAATTATTTTTATTTTAAATAATTAATTTAAGAAAATAAAAGTTTATTAAATTAACTAAATTTACTAAAACTAATTTTATTTTATTTTAATAATTTAATAATAGTTTTAATTTACAACAACTGAATTTTATAATAAAATTATATGAAGGAAAATAATGCTTATGATTATTTTTAAAATATGAGGTATTTATAAAGTTACAAAATATTATGTATTATTAACATATAATTTAATTTTTTAAATTGAAATCCTATAATTATTCAGGATTTATATAATCTAATTATCTAAATTATTAAAGTTTAGAAAAGATTAATTATATTAAATTTGAAATAGATAATTTATAAAAATTAATTTTAGTTTATTTTAATTATGTAATAGTAATAGTTTTAATTTATAATAACTAATAATCGAATTATATAAATAAAAATATTATTTATGATTTTTTAAAATTATGAAATATTTATTAAAGTTAAAAAATATTCAAATTATTAACTTAAAATTTAATTTTTTAAAATTTGTACTATAAAACTTAAACAAAGTAGATTCATTAAGTATCTCTCTTGTGATTTTTAACTAATATTTTAAGAGAAAATAAGAATGAGTAAAAATGATGAACTAATCATCATAATATATTAAAGGAGGCGAAAAGGAAAAAGATAGTTTTATCCTTTTTCATAAATGTTATTATTTTCTAAAAGATTTAATTTGTTTGTTACTAATTTTTTATATTTTATATTTTATATTACATTATCTTATTTTTATCTAAACAAAATTTATTCAAAGATGATTGATTTTATTTGTATTAGTTAATTACTAATTATTTGATATTATATTATCTAATTTGTATATAAACAAATTTTATTAAAGATAAATACTACTAATTTTATTTGTATTTGTTAATTACAAATTATTTTATATTTTATATTACATTATCTAATTTTTTACCTAAATAAATTTTATTCAAAGATAAATACTATTAATTTGATTTATATTTTTAATAAATAATTATTTTATATTTTATGAGATTTTATTAAAGTTATAAAATATCTCACATTATTAATATATAGTTTAATATTTTAAAACTCATACTATAAAAGACAAGTGAAATAGATTGATTGAGTATACTTTTTTAATTTTTTTTTAATTAGTATTGTATGAGGAAAGATGAATAAGTAAAATGATAGTTTTATCATTCTTCTAAATTTATTAAAACTAATTTTAATTATCAAATAGTAATAATTTTAATTTATAACATTTCTATCTAAGAATTCTATTTAAAGTTAAATGCAAATATGAATTATTTTTATTATATATGATTAATTTTAAGAAAATAAAAATTTATTAAATAATATAAATTTGCTAAAATTAATTTTATTTTATTTTAATAACTTAATAGTAATAATTTTAATTTATAATGAATGATTTCTATAATAAAATTATATGAAGAAAAATAATACATATGATTATTTTTTAAAATATGAGGTATTTATTAAAGTCATAAAATATTATTCATTGTTAACACATGATTTAAATTTTTCAATCAAAATCCTATAATTGTTTATAATTTATGTAATTTAATTATCTAAATTATTAAAATTTAAAAAATACTAATTATATTAAATTTATAATAGATAATTTATAAAAATTTATTTTATTTTATTTTATTTTAATTATCTAATAATAATAATTTTAATTTATAACAACTAATTTTGATTATGAAATTATATTAATAAAAATATTATTTATGATTGTTTTAAAAAAAAAAATGAGATATTTATTAAAATTACGAAATATCTCATATTGTTAACTTATAATTTCACTTTTTCAAATTCATACTATGAAAATCAAGTAAGTATATTCATTGATCATACTTCTCTTGATTTTTTACTAATATGTTAAGAGATAAGGGTTAACTAAATTAATGATTTTACCATAAATTCATTAAAATTCATTTTATTTTAATTGTTATCTAATAATAATAATTTTAATTTACAACAACTAATTTTTATCTAAAAATTTTATTCAAAATAAAATATAAATATAAATTATTTTTATTATATAATAGTTTAATTCATTAAAATTAATTATTATTATTAAATTTTATATAAAAATCAACATATAAATAGTTAGTTTTAAGAAAATATAATTTTATTAAATAATCTAAATTCACTAAAACTAATTTTATTTTATTTTAATAATCTAATAGTGATAATTTTAATTTCTATGAATTAAATTTTATTATAAAATTATATAAAAAAGATACTATTTATTATTTTTTTAAAAATATGAGTTCATTATTAAATTTATAAAAATATTTTACATTGTTAACATATATCTCTTTTTTAAATTCATTCTATAAAAGTCAAGGAAAGTAAGTAAAATTAAGTGAATTAAATTGATGAAACATACTTTTCAAATATAATTTTAAATGATATATATAATAATAATTTTACTTTATTTTATTTTAATTATTTGATAATGATAATTTTAAT
This sequence comes from Dalechampia spathulata, assembly GCA_948192965.1. NCBI lineage: Eukaryota > Viridiplantae > Streptophyta > Magnoliopsida > Malpighiales > Euphorbiaceae > Dalechampia > Dalechampia spathulata. The sequence continues at coordinate 4,974 of CANYBF010388322.1, forward strand.
TTATAACAACTAATTTTTATAATAAAATTATAAATAAAAAATACTATTTATAATTTTTCAAAAATATGAAGTCATTATTAAAGTTATAAAAATTTCTTATATTGTTAACATATTGTAAGAGTAGCGCGCCCCGGACGCGGGAGCGCTGCACGCTGTTCGGCGTGAAATGCCGTGGTGCTTGCTCTCAATGGCGTATCCCATTTTAATTTTGAAAACAACGCGTTGAATTTATTAATGGAGTCGCCACTTAGTTGCTTTTGTCAATTCAATTGAACGACTAGACAACCAGGAAATAAAACCCGGGCCTTCCCGTGTTGGAAAGCGGCCTGAATTTCTTAAGAGAATGGGTTCGAGATTTCAAATTTATTCGTATTCCATCTTATTATGTTTACTTTGTTTAATTTTAAAGAAAACTCCTAAGCACACAATTAGGTTCCAGTTTGTTTAGCATACACTTACATGGCATAAGGCATACAAAGAAGCACATCACATGTTACGGAAAGCGTAAAGAAAGCATAATGAAAGCATAAAGTGCAGAAAATTAAATGCAGAAAATAAAATGTGGGCAAATACAACCCACCTAAAAATAAAGAAAAGCAAATAAATGAAAATAAAAGCAATTTGGGTATTTAATACAACCCAACCAAAATGAACAATTCAAACAATAAAAGACCCTAATATGGGCCCAAGGCCCAATTCCTTCTTCCAAGTCCAATGGGTTTGCCTTTTGGGATAGGGCCTCGAGCCCGATCCATCTACTTCCTCCTAAGTTAACCTAATTATCTGCAAAATGCAACAAACACGTAAAAAGGAACAAATGCAAATAATAAATGACATTAATCACAAAATTACGCATAAATCACGCAAACATGCCTAAATTAACATAAGGAAAACACCGAAATCAAGAAACAAAGTTGGAAACTCAAGATCATACGCGATCACGTATGATATTATGAAGATCATATGCGATCACACATGATGATATGCGAACGAGGCAAAAGGCAAAACAAATCATGTACGCATGCTTGAAATGTAACACGTATCACTCGGCAATCAAAATAAAACGAAATTGGACATATGCGAATGAGGTAAATAACAGGAAAAACATGCGTTAAGGATTTAAAACATGGCATAGATGATTCAGCAAACAAAATAAATCAAATAAGACATATGCAAATGGGAAGATCATACGCGATCGCACATGATAATGCACAAAATACAAGAAAAAGCATATAAAATCAATACGCCAAGCAATAAAACAAGACAATTTTCAGTAGTTTATGCATGGATATGATAGGAAAAACACATAAAAAAGCAATATAAAAGTGAATGAAGATGCCAACCTCTTGTAGATTCTCCTACGCTCTGAGTGTAAGGAAAAGAAAACCGTCCGATTCCAAGCATTAGGGAATAAAAATCACCTAATCTAAATGATTTTATGAGTTTTTATTTAATCCTCTTGCTTAGATTGATTAAAATTAGGTTCATGAAAGAAAGCTAATCCCGTTTTTTAGTCTGACAATCATCGAAAAATTAATTAGGTTAAGTGCTCAACCCTCAAATTTGCCAAAACCCGGATCCCTAGGCAGAATGGTGCCCTAGGGCATATAACGGAAACATATGCGATCGCGCATGTCAGCATATACGGCGTGCCACAAACATATGTGATCGTGTATGTTTGCACATATGCGATGGTCAGACATACTCGATCGCACAAGTTCGATGGGTGGCGAGCCAAAAAGGGCCAGAACTGGCCCGGGACAGCCCGAAACGGTCCGAAACAACCCCGAAGCGGTCCTGGATCAACCCGAGGTCAACCCAGATCCAAAAATAGGGTACGACAGTTGCCCCCTAATTCGGAAGAGTTCACATGTATTCAAAGCTTGTAAATCTTCTTGAATCAACAAGAGCACCTGAATCGGACAAGGACAGTGGCCCAGAAAGTCGCATGAGAGTAATCTCATCTTATCAACCTGTGAGCAAAAGAGTTATGTAGGAGGAGTCTCATCCTACTAACTGTGCAGAGGCGTTCTCCTAGATAGTCACGATCTAGCGAGAAAGTTGCATGAGATAGTGTGATCTCACCAACTGTGGGCAAAAGGTTCTCCCAGACGATCACGATCTGGTGAGAAAGTTGCATGAGGTAGCAAGACCTCACCAACCGTGGGTTGAGAGTATCCTCTAGACGGTCACAATCTAGCAGGACAGGGTATGGTGCCTAGGTACTACCAAATAGGACTTTCTCTGTCTCTCGTACAGGTAAAGAAGTTGCATAAGAATGGTCACATCTTACCAACTTGCGGGCTAGAAAGTTGCATAGGAGCAGCCTCATCCTACCAACTGTGGCTAGAGAGTCGCATAGGGGCAGTCTCACCCTACAGACAGTAGGCTAGAAAGTTGCGTAGAAGCAGTCTCACTCTACCAACTGTGGGCTAGAAAGGCATATCTACTGGGGATCAAAGTAGAGTTATGCAGGGGCAGTCTCACCCTACAGACAGTGGGCTAAAAATTTCTCCTAGACGGTCATGATCTAGCGAGAAATCAGTTTCAGAGATAAAATTTTGCGGAAAACAAGAACGAGAAATATTCTGGATTCAAAATGAGATTGGGCTAGTTTAGGAACTTTCCGGGCTAGGAATCCCTAAGTAAAAACAATAGAAACAAGTCAAAAACAAACTTATCAAACATACGTGATCGCGTATCATCTGAGAACCATCGCCTATCCAAGATACGCGATCGCGTATGAAACACACGCGGCATGTAAGCAAAGTCATACGTGATCGCACAAGATATGTACACGCCGCATATGAAACATACGCGATCGCACATACACATACGCGGTGTGTGCATATGACATATGCGATCACATAAGAGGCCTATATATGTCCAAAACCACTCATTTTTCTCATTTCACTCAGAATCCACTTCCCATAAAAAACTCTGTCTAGCTCAGAAACCTCTGTATTTCTGCATACTGTCACGATGGCCCATCGAAGACCCTGTGAGTCAGTGAGATACGGGATAGCGGATGCCCCATATCTTGGATTATCACGTGGGGATCCGGTCCCACTGCTACTGGATCCGACGACACAAAGGTCCCAGCAGATCGACCATCTAGTAAGCGTTCTGACCCCTAGTTCCTTTATGATTTACTTATCTTCTTGCATGCTAGGTATCATTTAGGATTTAGGGCTTTAGGAAGAAACCTAAGATTCACGTAGGAACAAACCTTGGAACAAGCTTAGGAAATAAATTTAAGGGCCTAAGTTTAGGATACTAACCTGGTGATGTTGCTTGCCATAGGCTCGAGTTGCCACGACTGGCAACTACACTGGCATTTACCATTGGTTTCAGGATCTGCCTGCTGCAGTTAGGGTGAGGGTAGATGGCTCTGGGTTTACACCCTTGCTGAGTTGCTTTATTGCTGGTGAGACGCGGAGCACCTTGGCCGTGCTGACCGCTATGTTGGAGAGGTGGTGGGACACGACCCACACGTTTCACCTGCCTATCGGGGAGTTCACGATTACTCCTTTGATCTTCACAGCCATGACCGGTGTGCCCTGCACCGATGCGGAGCTCCCTATGAGTGATGTCACGATAGCCGATCATGCACTCATCGATGAGTTACTAGGGATCACGCCCCCGCCGAGAGGGGACAGGCGGATTATGTACGATACTCTCTACAGCACCTGGAGTGGCAGGCAGCCGGAGGACTAGGCATCAGTGGATCGGTACGCCAGGAGCTTCCTTCTGTACTTCCTGGGTGGATCCCTCTTTTCAGAGTCAGGTTCTACTATTCACCTGGGACTCCTGAGCGCTGTCAGAGATCTGGATAGGGTGCGTGAGTACGATTGGGGTACTCCGGCCCTTGCCTATCTGTACGCCGGGATGGATAGGATCTCTCATGGGTACATTTGGCTACTTGGATTCTGGCCGATCATTGAGGTCTGTATCTGTAACTCTCTATTTGACAAACCAGTGTATTTGAAAGATTTTATCCTTATTCTCGTCTCTTTGTGTGTAGCTTTACACGTACAGGATGTGCCTCTGCGCCAGTCCCGCAGATATAAGGGAATGTGATATACCATTCCCTGCTATTTGGGCCTGGTTCGGACCACGGTCCGGAGCGGTGAGGAACTTAGACATACATCGGGCCTGGCTCAACGGGCTCACGGAGGATGCAGTAAGTAACCTTGCAAAAAAGAAAGACAATTTTAGTTTCTGTAATATTTTAATAAATTGTTGTACTTACTTGTCTTTGATTTGCAGGTGCGCCTATCTTGGCTGTGGGAGGAGGAGAGGACTCCCGAGATGGTCATTCTAGCTCGTGAGAAGGACGACCTGAGGCTCTTGATGGAGTTTCCCGAGTCTCGGGAGTGGTACCTAGGCGAGCGGGTGTACAGATCAGAGTTAGGCATGGCGGCCCACATGATCCTAGTCGATCCACCCCGAGACATGTTCTGGGGCATCCACCTGTTCGAGGGTGAGTTAGTGGTTGCCTTGTATGATGAGCATATTGATGAGCTGGTCACCGCTGGGGACTATCCGTAGTTCGTCAGAAGCCGCCTGATGTCCTGTATTGGAGTGATGCCCCGGGATCAGGCTCCCATGGCAGCAGAGGCCTCTTCAGCCACGGGCGACGCCAGACCCAGCCCTTCTACTATCGGGAGTCGGAGAGTCTGACGGAGGGGTATGTCGACTGAGGTTCCTAATACTGCGGCCCCTCATGTCGGGACTTTGACGATACCGCCCAGTCACTAGGTGACACTCACGGCAGACGATATGAGTGAGTATCTCCACCTGGCGGCGCCGTGTCCACCTTACGCCTTGGAGTTCACTCCGCCAGACTGCACTGCTGTAAGTTTCTGTCTCACCTCTTTTATTCATTCCAGTCTTTAGTATTCTGACATTGCTTCTTGTTTCTCAGGTCGCCTGAGCTGATCATGAGAGGCTGGTCTATCTGATGGACGGCATGAGACTGGGCTGGTCCCAGAGCAGCCGTGCCTACCAGCAGGCGGCTCGTGATATGCAGGTGCAGCATGCAGTGGAGTTGGCTAGGGCTGAGGTAGAGTTAGCCAGGGCTAGAGTGACTATAGCACATCTTGAGAGAGAAGTGGCCTGGGCGAACCTGGACTCGGACGGTGAGGATTAGAGGCCTGTACTCCTCCAGCTGTACCTTTATTTTTTGTGTCATTCTTTGTATCCCCTACTGTCCCGGGGTGTGGGGCAGAACAAGACTGTTGATATATGATGTTCTTTTTCTTTAATCTTTGCCTCTTTTCTAAATTTCAAGATCCGTAGAACTTTGTAGCTCATCATAACACAGTCCTTAGATAGTTCCCCCCGGATTAGAAATGCCCCAACTTTAGTACCTGTTTAGACTATGCATGTATGCATGTATGCATGATTGTATGAATGCATGTGTTGCTGCTTCTAATCTGCTTTTATTTCCTTGCACAGGTGCTTGGGAAGAGGGTTGCACGCTCTTCACCATCCGTATCTACTGCTTCACGACAAGCCCACCTGCTGGATGATTTCTTCACTGGGCTGACCATATCAGACTGAAAGAAGCTGGAGCCTTTCGGGCTGCATGCTTTGAGTACCTACCGTCATGTGAGGATAGACCCTCACTTTCTGATAGATGCCTCCAACTTCTGGGATCATGTTGATCATGTCTTCCGGATACGAGACTTCAAGATATGCCCCTTTCCTGAGGAGTTTAGGGCCATTATGGGTAGTCACCAGTTGGATCACGCACAACTTATGGTGCCATCAGATTCAGGGTCCAAGATTGTGCGGCAGATGGTATCCCTATTCAATTTGCCTCTGAGGGTGGCCGGCTCGTACCTATCTCCCTATCAGGGATTCGCTTCTGCCAGTATCATCAAGACATGCCAGAAGAAAGACCCTTCTAGTCCCGCCTGGGTTCGAGTAGCTCAGTTCTGCATACTCGGTCAATACCTGCTTACACATCCCGGAGACGGGGTATCTTGTCGGGTGCTTTCTGTTTTAGACCAGATGGCAGAGGGTCGAGATCCATATCCACTCATTTTAGCAGAGACACTGATTGGATTAGACGAGATGAGACGCATTGGCGGGAAGCTCACTGGGGGGAGTCCTCTACTACTTCAGGTATGAATTCTAAGCTGCCTTTTTAGGTTTTCAACTCAGAAAGCTGTATTTTTACCCTTATTTTTGCATGAGTCACCCCTTACGGGATTCTCGGCTCATTGGGCTTTATTTTTGCTGAGACCCTAACTTTTGCCTGAATTGCCCCGTTTGGGGTTTTCACCTCAGCGGGTCACTCTAACTTTTGCCTGAGCCGTGTTTTGCAAGATTTTAAACTCAGTGAGCTTTTTTTTTTATAGATTTGGTTGCAGGAGAAGTTGGGATTATTGGAGATCCCCTCAGGCAGACCGAGCCGGTACACGCCATGTAGTTTTCGGTCCAGACGATTGTTACCTCTTTGGCAGCAGGGTACCACCGTAGTGGACTGGCTGGATTACTTGTCTGAGATGACAGACAACAGGATTAGATGGACCTGTCCATGGTGGAGGATTGGGCAAGTGATGGTGTCCACTTACGCCGACTGTGTGCCGCTAGTGGGCCTTTTTCGATGATCGTTCTATACTCCTTCACGTCTGTGTAGACAGTATGGGTCTCCACAAACCGTGCCTATTAGATTGCCCGTGTTCGAGGGAGCAAGCATGATCCAGAGATTTCTGGAGCATTTGGAGCGTATGTGGCCCCGTAGACAGATTGCTTCATACTGTGCCGCTGCCTGTCCTGGAGTTTCTGGTCCCTATCGTTAGTGGGTGTCGATGTTGCAGCTGGAATCTAATCCCGATGCTAGAGAGGAGTATTATAGGGAGCTGCGCTGCAAAGAGCAAAATCAAGGCTAAAACTTGTGCTCAGTGACAATGATGTAATTGAATACTATATTTTTCATGCAATAAATGGTGAACTTTATTTTAAACCCTCGCCTGCATATGAACCATAATTTCATTTACATACAAGACATTCTGGTCACATTTCCATACACATTTAAAGTGGGCACTG
>CANYBF010388496.1:0-19028 GCA_948192965.1 Dalechampia spathulata
TATCGATTATCTAGGCAAATCAACATTATAGTTTATTTAATTAACTGAAAGCATAAACCAACTACTAAATATATATAATATATAATTAAACCTAAGGTTGAACAATGATGAACAAAGATTAAACCTTCATTATCAATCTAATTACCAACTTCAAAGTAGTGTTTAGATGCAAATTTCTTTCTTCCAAAAGAGTCTTTACCTACTAAAGTTAAGCTAACACCCTACTTTTGTGACTGTTAAGATTAACTTTAACGATTAAGTTCATTTACTACACTTTATGCCTCCAAATTAATGAACTCCTATGTCTAGGCAGTTATCGTTCAGTGTTCTTAAATTTGTTCAGTTAGGTTAAACCTTCTTTTAAAGAAATTAACAAAACTAATTCGACATTTTCACGTTAAAAGGGCTCGTTCTAACAATCAAACAATCATAAGCATGGATCACAATTTAAGAACATAAAGAGATAAATGAATTCATAATAGAAAGGAATTAAATCTATTCAAATCATCATCTAATCCCTAAACTGTCAAACCATAACTGGAAAATAAATAAATAAAAAAGGTATGATGAATAAAGAAAATAAAACCATAATAAATATTTAAAACTAAAATATAAAAAGATGGAGATGAAGAGAATCTTGATCAATTCTGTTACTCCTGCTATTCCATCTTCTATTCTTCTTGATTCCTCCTCAGCTGCTTCCTCAACATCTTGATAAAAGGCTATGAATAAGAACAGAAAATAGAAGAGAAGATTAGCAATCACACCAATTGAATGTCATCTTCTCTCCCCCTCCCCCTAAACCTAAAACCCTAACCTAGACTCTCATAATCGTCAGTGAATGAATGTCTATGTCAATGAATTCCCCCCACGTCCTGAATGAATAAAACCCTAATAACTATCTTAATAAAGTAAATAAATCTTAACCGTCTAATTATTATGATCCTAGGGCTAGAAAAAGAAGGATAAATATGACCTAATGCACCACACGAGTCATGTAAATGCTACACGAGTCGTGTGGCTTTTGAAATGATCAAGAAAGCAAAAATAGAAGAAGGCCGAATGGTACACGAGTCGTGTATGGCCTTACACGACTCATGTAAGGCTCACATGAGCCAAAATGCATGAAACAATTTGATGGCCGAGTCATACAGGACTCGTTTGTGCCATCCACGAGTCGTGTATGACTCGTGTAAGGTGGAAAACACAAAGGCAACGAGCAATTGGAGGGAACCGAGACCTACACGAGTCGTGTAAATCATACACAAGTCGTTTAAACCTCATATGCTTCAGTTAAAAACCTAATTTCTAAGCTAGAATGAGGAAATTAAGGTTCTAAGACCTAAAACTATGATTTAACCATAAAATAGCACATAAGAAACTCACTAAATGCATGTAAAATCCATCTAAATAAAGCTAATTCTTAGGTTATATGAAATATCATGAGAATTATGCAAAATATGTATGAAAATGTATGAAATTATGCTAAATATATAATATAAGAGTATGATACATGAGAATATGAATAATGCATGAAATACTATATTATATGCTTATGTTTGAAGGGAAAAACATGAAAACAATGCTTAAAAGGACATTATATTAAGGGGGAAAATATAGTTAAAAATCATGGTTATCAGAGGGTAGCATAGGTCAAAGAAGCATCATTTGGGACCCTAAGACACGATGCCATATGGAGCATATTAGATTCGCTTGGGAAAAGGCCGCCCACTATATGTATATTTTCATGACATGCACAGCATGTAGCACTATGTACTATGCATATCATGAAATGCATGCTATGTGCTCCATCCTCCACAAGCAAAATGTAACATGATCCACATGTCTAAAACACTTAGAGGAAGTTCAAAGGCATGTATGCAAATCAGGGTCAACATCAAGGACCTATATCAAGCTAAATCGATGAAAACCCGAACTGCAGCATATGAGCGAAAAGTCAGGGTCAACAATTATATTATGGGAATGTTTTACAGTAAAGATAAAAATGGATATTGGTTTATGTTAATCAATATAGTATACATGTTATAAAACTTGCGTTCCTTACAAGTACATCTAAAAGATTATTGATTCAAAGAAAATAGGTGATGTGTATCAAGGGAAAGGAATTGATATAGAATTGTCATAAATAAACTATAATCTAAGTGATCTAATGAGTGGATAAATATTGCTACATGTATGAAATGCTCAAAAATAATATTTTTGATTGACTACATGATGATGTTATTATTATGATGATTAAGATTATCATACTTGTTATATTTATGATATATGGTTGGTTTATACTTTCTATACTCATGATTATAGCACCATTGAGTTTTATACTCAGCGTTTGTCATTTGATGGATGCAGGTTAGCAGTTGGTTAGAAGCATACAGATCCCAAGGCACTAGCTCAACAAGACTCATTTTGATGGCAAGGACTTAGATTAGTAACATGTACTTATATATATATCTATATTATTTAACTAAAAATGCTTATAAGGCGGTAAATACGTATGGATTTAAGTTTGGACATTATGTCTTACTTTATAAACATTGCATATTACATGAGTTTTACTACAAATTGCTTATCAAGAGTAAATGCAATTGTTTTTTAAATATAATATTTGATATGGCTTTTATAAGCATTAAGTTTAAGAGAAATAAATTATTCATGCTTTTCAATTACTTATATGCATTGTTTTACAAAGATAAAGTTTTTTAAAAAACTTTCTACGTATCTCTTATAGGATAATTAATAATTTCCCTTATTCAGAGACTATTAACTATTTTATAGGAGCATGTTGCACTATGAGAGGTATGACACAATAGTTAGTTTATTAATCTATGGCCAAACTCTTATCCTTTGACTTCAAGGTTCTCTTGCAACAATAAATTCAGGAGGTTCTTAGTCCTAGAGACCTTGTTAGCCTACTAGCTCCTATAAAGGAAAAAGGGAAGGCATTCAACTTGCATGATGTTGAGACAGATGATGAAGTATCACTTCACATGCATGATGTTTGTAATTCCAAGACTTTTATACTAGAATAAAAGATAGAATAATTGTAGTATATCATGAAGAACAAGGGGATAAGGTCTGATTTGGACTTCGATGAGTTTTTTGTTTGGGCTATTAGGGGGTTACGTGTTAAGTTTAAGCTTCTCAATATTCCCAAATACAGTAGGGTTAAAGATCTGAAGAATCACTTGAAGGCTTATATTATGATGATGAGTACCACTGACTTGTCAAATGAGTAAATAGTCCAACTTTTCTTCATCTCATTGAAGAGACCAATGTTGATCTAGTATCATAGTCTTAATAAGATGACTATGGTTGAGTGGAAGCCTCTCTGCATTATATTTTATAAGCAATATAAGTTCAAGTTCTATTTTGGTGTCACTCTAATGGATCTGGAGATGGTGAAATAGAAAGCTAATGAGTCTTTCATGGACTACTTTAGCTAGTGAAAAGATCACTAGTTAGACATTAGCTATCTGAATCAGATAAGATCAATAAGCTTATTATAGGGTCATTGCCACTATACCAGGATAAGTTGAAGTATCAGACATTCCATACCTTCTAGGACATGTACTCGATTGGTCAAAGGATCGAGTAGATTGAAGGGCTGAAGAAGAGGGAGTGTTCCTTCATCAAACCTAAAACCATTATATATATTCAAACATAATACAAGTCCTACCACATAAACATCTTACAATCAGCAAATTCCATACTCCGAAATACTACCCAAATTTGGAGGTACTCAAATCTTAGGATGCCACTTTCTAAGGTATTTAGTCATCTTCTTAAAGCCAAATTCATTTAGTCACTTAAGCAAAATTTCCAAACACTACCACTAGCCTCAGTAGATACCAAAACCTACCATTACTATCACTAGTACCATGGTCACAACATTGATAACTGCCACTCTCTCAAACGAGTCATTCAAGATTTCATAAATTTGGGTGAGCTCGAGGATCCTAAAAATTCTAAACCCTCTACCAAAATAGACTAATTGCCTAATTACCATGCAACCAACCATACCTACATGATCTAATCAGGGTTTCCAGAACCCTTGGTTCTTAACTTCCTCTCTCTTCTCGGCAGTGAGGAGATTGCTCGATTACTTGCTATTAGTCTTTGACTTGATAGTGGGTTTGACATTGGTGCCATTGACATATGGTATGATAGTTTAGAGGGTGAATCTATAGTTACTTAGAATTCTCTTAAGGTTGAATTGGTAGAGGTTCAAAAGATAAAGAAGGTTGAGTTTTCTGGGACTCCTAAGGTAGCCAAGCCAGTATTCAAGGCTCCCAAGCAACAAAAGGGATTGGGTACCAACAAGAAGTCCTCTTGGGTCCATAACATGACATGAAGTGATAAGGTATTCACTCCTCTTAATCTCAAGAAGAAACAAGATGCTCCAAAAAGCTGACAAAGGCTAGACTTGCTGTGGTGGTCCAAGTAGTGCTTTAGCCCAGTAACCTGCTAATAAGGATAAAGAAGTTGCTCAACCTAAGAATGTCATGATCAAGCAATTGATGTACTCTCTAGCATGAGGATTTCTCTATCAACATCTGCCTTCAACATGAAGAGTTAGTTTGTGAATCATGAGTTAATGTTAAAAAATTTTATTTCATGTATAATTTACTTTATAGGTGGAGTTCACCTAAAATTATTACAGAGGTTCCAACTCATGTAATCTCTAATATATGATTGAGGCTTGATCTTTTAAGAGCTGATGAAGTATGTTTATCAAAATCTTTATTATACATCTAATATTTTCTATATATGCCTTTATGAAACAAACTAATAATCTCATTATGCAGATTGTATAAGAGCCATACAATGAAGATGTTTTGATGGTTTTACCTCCTCAATGCTTATAGGGTCGACATATTTAGAGGTTTATTGTTCTAATGTTATGGATCCATATAGTAGAGTGACACTAACTTAATAGGGTGCTTTGTTAGTTTAGAATTTCTTAACCCATCCCTTATGCACCATTACAAACAGAAGATATACATCACATTAACTTGATGTGTCCAACTATGAATTAGATGGATGAACATTCAAGATGGGTGTTATTATGTGAGAGTAGAAATTAGCAAATTATTCAATCTCATGTAGCTTCTCCATATATGCATTACTATTTAGAATATATACAATCGTACTGTAAAGTTACAAGAAGGTGGATCTCACCTAGCACTACACAGTTTGGAGCCTCCGTAAATTACTAATCTCAAAACTCTTTTTATAATTATTTATCTATTTTACATCATTTTTAATTACTTTTATATTATTTATATTTTTATAGGTTAATTCCTTTGAGCATATATCATTATCTTCTTAGGTGGATTTATCTCACAACTTGCTTATAGTGCACAATGAGCATTATGAGAGCAGTGTCTCATGACAGCCTTGCCACCTTCTCAATCAACCCCTCAATCAGCTGCTTATCCTTTTGATGATCAACCTTCATTTCCAACTTCCTCTCATGTTATATAATGTATCAATCATCATCAACGTCGACATCAAGATGTCCCAATTCCACCCACTGTATCTTGTCATCCAAATCCAACTTCTACATCTTTACAAGATCATCAATCAAAACAAGCCAAACCATCTAATCCTTTTTTTCATTCTACCTTTTAGCCTACAGAAACCTTTCCATTTATCCCACCACCTTATCATGATGCAGCTTACTTTTCTTCATTTGTCTGACCATCTTATGAGGTAGAAAAATCTTCTTCATTTGTCCAACCATCTTTCACACAATGGTCAGCATATTCTTTTCCTCATACCCAACCTATTACCCCTACACCCCCTACACTCAACTCATTCATTACCTCTACTTCATAACAACCTCATTCACATCCATAACCTTTTGATCTGACTTATTTGACTCCATGCAAATAAAATTGAATGATGCAAATGTAATGAAATGAATTGATGTAAAGTGAATACCTTCTTCCATATGAGGCATTATTTAGGAGGGGATGAGGAGTGATACGAGGTGCTAAAAATGGAAATCTCTCCCATACAATAGGAATAAAGGACCAACAATCTAGGAAACTAATGAATATCTACATGAAATGCATAATTGTCCATACAAATATGCTAAACAAGTAGATCCCCAACTATATTGCTTCATCTAGTCAAAATCCTCTAAGAATAGCAGATAGAATAAACTCGATGTACTAGTTGTAATTATACTAAAAATTTGGCCACGTAATAGTCTTAAGATGTATGCCCTTGCATGGTAATGCAACACCTCAATAGAAGCATCTTATGGGAGATGATTGAATTCCTATACTAGCCAACACTATCTCAATTTTGTACCCCTCCTAGCATTAGCAAGTGGTTTGATGCCAAGTAAGCATGCACATATACCATTCCAATCATGCTAGGTATGACTAACAAGAGGATGACCATCAATAGGAAGACTAGTAATCATCATAACATCTTTTAATGTCACTATGCATTCGACCTCTGGTAAAAGGAATGTGTGTGTTTCTGGCCTCTATCTCTCAAGTATTGTTATGATCAAGTGATGATCCAAATTAAAGTAACTTATATTTAGTAATCCACTGAAGCATGAATTCTCAATTATATTCTTGATACGATCATCTAATTCTTTAATAACTTGACCTTGTAATGATATGGCTTGTCTACATTGAATAACCTGAATGTTGACCTAAAAATAAAGATGAAAATATCAAATACATGAACATTTAACATATAATAACATTTGAGAGTTGGTATTTTGAATATAGTGTACCTAATCAAACTAAACTGCTTGTGATCTATGTTTTGACTGTAGATATAATAAAGATAGATCATGAGGTCCTAGATTAATATATTCTCTTTGTTCCAAATCATAAGCCATGTCACAATTTGCTTTATTTGTAGAACAAAAAAAATAAGTCACTTAAGTGGATGATTATTTTCTATTTAAAACATCATGGTAAAGTAAATAATTATGTATTCCATCCAATGAATATAATATTAGAAATGCATAATATATATCATGATATATTGTATTTAACAAAAATATCCATAATTATATAATTTAAATAATGAAACAACATATGTCATAAATATTAATGTATAAAACACAAAACTAAGGTCAATGACAAGTTAAACATTATAAATGATTGTAATACTTGTACACATATATTGGTTGTGTTTTAAGTTTATGGTTTCCTTCTCTTCTTCTTCCTATCTTTATCTTTTTAAGTCTTAATCATCTCCATTGTCATATCAATATGAATTGTTGGACCAGATTTCATCCCTCATATTGAAACCTACAAGCGATAGGTATCAAATGTAAGGTTACTGATCCATAAACATAGTATGGGTATAATGGTCTGACGAAGCCAGGTATTTTAACATGATCAATGATCCTTAGGATTAAATGGCCCCGCTAAAACTTTGGTATTAGATCAGGTATGGATTGCTCCATGCTAAATTATTGACAAACTCTTAAATGAATATAATGTGTACAAAATCAAAATCTAAGTACGGGGATACAATGAATGTAGGTGTTAACAATCATATGTCTTATCTTCCATCATGTGCAAGACCAACAAATCTCACCATTAGGTATGGTGGCCATCTATTGCACCCAATTTTCATACGTCATATTACTGATATTAGGAAGGAGGCGATATCAGGGATCATATTCCTTACTAAATGCAAGGTAGCAATAATAGGTGACATGTTGAATGCACTAATCATGTACGATATAGGATCAGGAACCTCTCATGGAATGGTTAGAATATCAATTATATTAGTAATTTTACCCATACTTGCCTCAAATTCTTCATACAAATGGCATAGCTTGAGATGTTTAAAGTGGAAGACGTGTTCAATAGGATCCTAAAATTTGATAGCAACATGAAGAAACGAAGGATTTAATGAAATGTGAAGAAAATTTTTAATGTAATGTAAATGAAATGCTTCTAGCCTTGCCTATTCAAATTTTTTCCACATATTCAATATTACACTTATTTCCTTCCTAGGTTGTTATGACATTTTTTCATTGTGATGTGAACCTCACTATGAAATTAGGATAGTAATAATTAGTAACGTCCAATTATAATGAATACGTTTTTAGTATAAATGTAATAGTCATTCATAAATTAAACACAACATATAATCAGCCAATACATAAATTAAGGATTGCATAATATTTTGAGGAAATGAGCATAAATCATTCATAAAGAGTTGAACATGTTAATACATATAAGTTACATGTTTCAAATTAATTGAAAAGTTAAAGATCAACTCCTTTTTTCTACCATACACAACAACATCATAACAAATTAATATAACATCACAATATAAAATAATAATAAATAAATAAAAGAAAGGGGTAGCAACGAAATAGGGGCACAAAACAGAATAAATAATTGATTACAAATTATGGGGAATTGCAAATAAAATAAATGACATGCACAATTACTAGAGAAGTGTAATATAAACTCAAAATATGTAATTACATAAACTCCAAATATTTGTAATCTAATCTAATTTTTCATAAATTATTCACTTATTAATTAATTATGTAATAATACTTATTTCCTTTTTTACTGAATAAATCACTTTAATTTTAACATCAAATATGACAGTTTGTAAATATTTATTTTCTAAAATACTTTCAATAATAATATTTTATTTTTTTTATAATTACTTACTTTTAGTTACATATTTTTTTATATAACTTAATTTTAATTACAATAATTACTTAATTTTAAATTTCTATAAATAACTTTATCTCCTTACATTATTTAATGAAAACACTCAATTTTAATTCCCTATTGTATCTTTAAAATTTTATAATTATATCATCACATTTACCATTTTACACTTTACAGATCTCAATAATATATCACTTTCATAAAAAACCAATTTTTAATGTTTCATTATTACCATATTTTAACTAATATATTCTATTTTAATTTAAATCCTAAATATTTTTCATTTTTTATTAATTATTTTTATAATATACACGTAATAACTTAATTTATAGTATTTTAATCATGTTCGTATTGAATAATATTAATTATATATATGCATTACCTTAATCAATCTCACAATGTAGCTTTTTCAATTCCATCGAAACTTCCAAACTTCATAATATTTATCAAAAAATTCAATATGTTATTTAACTAATAATTACAAACTAATAATTACAATTTTAAGTTACTCATAAACATAATATAATTTTATACAATAAGCCTCTAATTACAAATTCATGACTATAATTTTGTTCAAATTTATATGCAACAAAATATTATTAACATATATAATCCAATGTTAAATTATATATATATATATATATATATATGTATGTATGTATGTATGTATGTATGTATGTATGTATGTATGTATATTACATAAATAAATTTATCTTACCTTTAATCATCAAACTTGATCAAATATATAACTCATGATTAACTGTTTATATTTATTCTAATCTAAAATAAATAAATTTCATAATAACAATTAATCATCAACAAAATAAATATTAATTATATTTTTACATTACTTACATTAAAGTTACTTAAATCATTTTTTTTAAAATATCTTTTCAATTTTTACATATATTTAATTATCAACATAATAATTCAATCAAAATATGTATATTCATTTTTAAATTTTAAACAAAAATTAAACAAATTATGTCAAACCTAAACTAAATATTTCAACATTTATAAATTATTTTCAAAAAATTATTCCAATTAAACTAAATATTTCTTCTTTCCAAAACATATAATTATTTTTTTAATAAATATTGTTATTTTTCATAACAACATACCTAATTAAATAACATCCTAAAAAATATATATAACATAACCATCATATAAATAAATATAAAAATTTATTCACTGAACTAAATCAAATATATAACAACATTGGCATGATTATAAATTTCTAAATACAAAAATATTTTTAATGCAACAGAAACTTATAAATATTTTTAACGCATCATATAAATAATTACAACCAGGGACTTAATGTCTTCTGGAACTTTTGAATGCTATCAAAACACTCTCCATGCTTTTAACACAATAGGTGATAAATTCAATAAAAATATATATTACATAAATAAATTTATCTTATATTTAATCTTCAAACTTCATCAAATATAAAATTTTCCATTAATCATTTATCTTTATTCTTATCTAAATTAAACAAATTTTGATATCAATAATTAATTATCAACAAAACAAATATTTATTATATTTTTGTTTCTTATATTAACAGTAACTTCAATCATTTTCTTAAACTTTTATAAACATTTAGTATATAAACATTTACTATATAAATATTTATAGTTTATTTTTTAAAATTATAATGCACATTAAACTCAACATTTATTCTTTTAAAATATATCATTCTTGTTAGACCCAAGATTTTGATGTGTGTGTCACGTATGAGTCAATTTAAGTTATTTGCCACTTTTATATATATTTTTGTAGTTGGTACAGACGTACCTATTTTGATACGGGCGTACCAAATTGGTTTGATAAGTGGTACGGCGATACGGCTGACCGTACCAAGTTAATATTGTTTGCTTGAGCATGGTATGGGCGTATCATTAATTGGTACATGCATACCATTGGTCACAGGAATTTGGTTTATCAGTAAACCTGCTTTGGTACAGGCGTACCATTAGGTGGTACGGTTGTACGATTGCTCGTAGGAATTTTGCTTGTTAGGAAAATTGTTTTGGTACAGGCGTACCAACGTTTGTACGACCGTACATAATTTCCCTCCCATTTTTCTAAAGTAACTTTTTAAATCAGTACAGACATACGAAGACAAGTACGACCGTACGTGACTTTGTAGAAAGGTTTTAAACCCTTTCTAACTTCTCTTTTTCAAATAGAACTTTCATATCTTTCAATCCAATGGCTAGTTTTACAGAGCAATTAATTCCTTGAACTTCTATCATCAAGAACAAGTAAGTTTACTTGTATTATTGCATTTTAGCAATTGTAAACTCTCAATTGATTGTATTTCCACAACCTAAGAGTTAGGTTTTATTATTATAGATTGGTGTGTGATTAATGCTTGGGCATTAAGTTGTAATTGAGAGATTGTAAGGTTGATTATTGTAAAGGTTTGAATGTAAGCCTAAAACACTAGGGTTCAGGATTCATTTGTGGAATCCTTTGTTGGAATTGATTGTATTTTAGTGGAACGCTAAGTTGAGACTTAGCAGAAGTGGACGTAGGGAAGAGTTAGTGTTGAACCACTATAAACCATCGCACATGCTGCCATTTCCACAGGGATTTCATTTAGTATCAGAGAATTGATGCTCATTAGCATTGGAAGTAAAATTTTAGAGCAAAATATCCTATGGCAACAAGTGAAAGTCAATCATTTACAAGACCCCCCTTCTTCGATGGAACGGGTTATCCGTATTGGAAGCAACAGATGGAAGTTTTCTTGGACAGCGATGGAATTGAATTGTTCGACTTGATGGTGAAAGAGTTCTTACCTCCAACAACTACAATTGATCAAAGAGGAATTAAAAGCAAACTTTCAGAATAAAAAGGTGATGAACATACTGTATTGTACTATAAGTCGTGAGGAATATGATCGAGTATCACATTGTGTCATGGCAAAGCAAATATGGATTGCTTTGGAGACTCATCATGAAGGAATCAATCAAGTTCAAAACAAGAAAATTAAATTATTGACATATCAATATGATCTGTTCACAATGAAGGCAAATGAGTCAATTTCTAAAATGTACAATCGACTCATGATGATCACAAATGGCTTAATGAAGCTTGGCAAGATGCATCAAAGAGAAGACATCAATAACAAGATCTTGTGGGTGTTGCTTAAGAAGGATTGGGAAGCTAGAGTGACATCCATTAAAGAAGTAAATGACTTATCAATTTTGTCAATTGATGTACTTCTAGGGAAACTCCTTACATACGAGATTACATTAAAATAAGGAGTTGAGGAAGACAAAGGGGGAGGGATTGCACTTAAGGCTTCAAAAGAAGAAGATACATCTTCCACAAGTGAAAGGGACATTGATGATGAGGTAGCCCTCCTCTCCAAACGTGTCAAGAATTTTCTTATGAAGAAGAAGAAGCTTGAAAAGAATGGTAAGAAGCCATTCAAGCAAAGATGGGACTTATACCGAAGGGACAATTTTTGAAGGAATCAAGCCATTTATTATGAATGCAACAAGCTGGGACATATGAGGAATGAATGCCCTCACCTCAACAAACCATCCAAGCCTTTTAAAAAGAAGGCATTGAAGGCTACGTGTAATGATGACAGTGAATCAAATGAGGAGGTGTCCGATGATGAAGGAGCAACTAATCTTTGCTTCACGGCATTCTTGGATGATGAAGAAAACAATGAGGTAACCATATCATCTCAATCTTATTATAGTAAAGATGAACTTAATAATGATGATGATTGTGGTGCATTAAAAGAACTTTTAGGAAAGTATGAAGACTTAGCTAATAAACATCAATTACTTAGAAAAGTATGAAGACTTAGCTAATAAACATCAATTACTTAGAAGTAAACATACATCCATTTTAAAAGAGAAAACCATTTTACAAAATGAATTTGATTCTTATAAAATGAAACTTGAAAGTCTCAAAAAGGAAAACAACTTTTTAAAGGATGAAAATGCTAAGATTTTGAAAGAAATGGATTTATTGAAAGACAACCTTTTTAGATTTGAACAAGGTGGTGTTAAAATTGATTATATTTTGAAACACCAAAACTTAGTGCTAACAAAGAGGGTATTGGATTTAATCAAAACTCCTCCTACACCTCTAAAAGCATGGTTTTTGTTAAAGCTTCTACTTCAACATAAAAACCAAAGGATCTCAAAAAGAAAAATGCTAATCCTAAGACAAAAAAAATGCATGCTAATAAGGTACATCATTTTTCATGTTCATGTAATCATAATCATTCTCATGCATCCAAAAGGAAACATGTGCATAACCATTCTAGATTTAGGAATGTCATATGTCATTATTGTAATAGAAAGAGGCATACAACTAATAGATGTTTTATTAGAGAAATGCATTGGAATGATGATATAAATGTTTCTAACCCCCAAGGACCCAAATACATTTGGGTACCTAAAAGGAAGTGAATGCATTTGTGATTAATAAGTATGCTTGAGATCTAAGATTAGTTTACATAAATGGTATCTCGATAGTGGATGCTCAAGGCATATGACCAGTAATTCAAGCCTCTTCTCAAACCTTGAAGAATATGAGGGAGGTAATGTCACCTTTGAAGACAATGCCAAAGATAAAGTTGTTGGGATAGGTAAGGTCGGTAAGGATTTCAACTTCTCTATTAGCAAAGTTTTGTTAGTAGAAGGATTAAAACATAACTTACTTAGCATTAGTCAATTGTGTGATAATGGTTTAAAAGTTGTGTTTGATCCAAAAAGATGCTTTATTTATAGGATTAGTAACTTCTTTTAAACCTCTTCAATTGTTGCACATGGATTTGTTTGGACCAACTAAAGTAGCTAGTTTATGTGGTATGTACTATGCATTTGTTATTGTTGATGATTACTCAAGGTTTACTTGGATTTCATTCTTAGCTCATAAAGATGATGCATTTAATGCTTTTCAAAATGTAATAAAAAGAATGCAAAAAGAAAAGGGTTATTACATTTCTTCAATAAGAAGTGATCATGGAAACGAGTTTCAAAATGAAAGTTTTAAATCATTTTATGAATTGCATGGCATTCATCATAACTTTTCATCTCCTAGAACTCCTCAACAAAATGGGGTAGTTGAGAGGAAAAACCAAACTCTTTGTGACATGACATGTACAATACTTAATGAGTATCAATTACCATCTTACTTTTGGGCCAAAGCGATCAATACCGCTTGTTATGTCACAAATCGAGTTCATTTAAGGCCAATTTTAAACAAAACTCCTTATGAGCTATGGAATGGTAGAAAACCAAGAATTTACCTTAGAGTATTTTGATGCAAGTGCTACATTTTAAACACCAAGGATAACCTTGGGAAATTTGATTTAAAAACTGATGAGAGTTTATTTTTAGGATATGCTACATCTAGCAAATCATATAGGGCATTCAACAAATGATCTTTGGTTGTATAGGAATCTATGCATGTTATTTTTGATGAAACTAACTCTCTTGGTCCAAGAAATGACAATGTTAATGATAATGATGTAAGAATTTTATTAGAACAAAGAGAAGAACAAGAGTCTCAACAAGAGGCTATACCTAAGGATGTTGATAAGGAAGAAATGGATGACCTTCCTCCTCACCTAGTTGCACCTCATATCAAGCATGATCTTCCAAAGGAGTGGTAACAACTCATTTTAAATTTAAAGATATTCATAACAACCTTGCTTTTATTTCTTACATTGAACTTAAGAATGTGAATGAAGCCTTAGATGATAAAAGTTGGGTATTAGCTATGCAGGATGAACTAAATCAGTTTGAGAGAAATAATATATGGACCTTAGTACTTAAACCTAGAGATACATCTGTTATAGGAACTAGATTGGTGTTTAGGAATAAGCTTGATGAAAGTGGTGTCATAACTAGAAATAAAGCTAGGTTAGTAGCACAAGGATATTGTCAAGAGGAAGAAATAGATTTTGATGAAACCTTTGAACCGGTAGCTAAATTAGAAGCTATTCGAATGTTGTTAGCATATGCATCTCATATGAACTTCAAACTTTTTCAAATGGAAGTGAAAAGTGCATTTTTGAATGGTTTTATAAATGAAGAAGTGTATGCTGCATAACCTCCCCGATTTTAAAGATTTTGAATTTCCAAATCATGTTTTCAAACTTACCAAAGCTTTATACGACCTTAAACAAGCCCCTAGAGCTTGGTATGATAAATTGAGTAGCTTTTTCATTGATCATGGTTTTGAAAAGGGCAAGGCAGGCACAACACTTTTTATTAAGCATTATAAACATGATATCTTACTTGTTCAAATATATGTAGATGATATCATTTTTGATACTACTAATGAAAAATTGTGCAAGGAATTCTCTAAGTGTATGCAGGGAGAATTTGAAATGAGCATGATGGGAGAATTGAAGTATTTCTTGGAACTTCAAGTCAGGCAATGTGAAGATGGAATCTTCATCAATCAAGTCAAATACACGCAAGAAATGCTAAAGAAGTTTGGACTAGTAGATGCAAAACTGAGCAAAATGCCAATGAGCACAACTACAAATCTTTCCTTGGATGAAAGTTGCAAGCATGTTGATTAAAAGAAGTATAAAGGTATGTAGGTAGTTTGCTTTACCTAACTGCTTCTAGGCCTGATATTATGTTTGCTGTGTGTATGTGTGCCAGATTTCAATCATCTCCTAGGGAATCATATTTGAGTGCTGTGAAACATATTTTCAAATACTTGATTGGAACTATGCATTATGGCTTGTGATATGCAAAGAATGATTCATTTGACTTGACTGCCTATTCTGATGCTGATTTTGCTAGAAATATGTTACATAGAAAAAGTACCTATGGTACCTATCATTTCTTAGGCAATTGCTTAGTTTCTTGGTTTAGCAAGAAGCAAAACTGTGTGTCATTGTCTACTGCTGAATCTGAATATATATCTGCAGGTTGTTATTGTGCACAAGTACTTTGGATTCAATAATAATTAAGGGATTACAATGTTTATGTTTCTTGCACCTCTATTAAATGTAATAACACTAGTGCCATAAATTTATCTAAGAATCCAATTCAACATTCTAGGACATTGATATTAGGCATCATTTTCTACGTGATAATGTGCAAAAAGGAAGGTTATATTAGAATTTGTTGATACAACTCACCAATTGGTAAATATTTTTACAAAACCCCTTAGTGAAGAACGGTTAAACTTCATTAAACATGAGCCAGGAATGATAGATAGTTCATTTTTGAAATAGGTGTGATGGTGGACTTAGAAAATTTCAAGAAAAACTCTCAGAACTCTTCAAAATTTTTTGATTTTTATTCCTCATACGACCGTACCTGTTTTTGTACACCCGTACATGCCTCAAATTCCAAATTTTTATTCAAGCTCTTGTACGACCGTACCAACAGTAGTACGCCTGTACGTGTTTCAAAGGTATTTTTCAATAAAATTTAATACGGTCGTACCATTTTTTGTACACTTGTACGTGTCCTATTTCAAAAATTTTAAATTTTCAGCTGTGAGCTCTCGTACAGCCGTATGCCTTCCTCGTACACCCATACATAATAATGAATTTCAAACATTTTCATTTGGTACGGCTGTACATATCACCTGTATGCCCGTACGTTATATGAATTTTCAAGGCATTTTTAGCTCGTACGGCCATACGTCCTGAACGTATGCCCATACACGACATTAAAATCAATTTTTAAACCGATTTTTCACATTCCAACTTCATTTTTCTTTTAATTTCTCTCTCAAATCCCAGCCAAATCCTCTCCAAATCAATTTCCAAACACTCCAAACTCCATTGCCTGCAATCCTACTCCTTATTTTGGTTTGTTTTTCTTTTATTTACTTCTATTTTAACATTCTAATTTTATTGTTTTATTGCCTTTTAACACTATTTTTAATTTTGATTTTTTTTATCATTCTAGGTTATTTTAGCTCTAGGTTCTTTAAAGTTTATTGCTTAGGATTGTGTTTAGGTGATGTATGTCAAATTTCATAGATTTCTGTGCAGGTACAGTTTTTGAGCTTTTCAAAACTCATTGAAATTCTACCAAAATTTTGAAAGTTCTTGATTTTTGTCAAGTTATTTTTTTTACCTATTTTATTTATCATGTCTACTCCTGGTGATCGCGGTGACTCTTCTTCACGGAGAGTCAAACGCATAATCCTTGCAGGCTCTGGCCCTCGTGATGGTGTTACTCCTGCTTCAATCATTAGAACTTCCATTCTGAGTGAGAAGGTTTTTTTTCACTCTTAATTTGCATGTCATCCTACTCTCTAACAGACCAGATTGGAGGATGACGTTCTGTGATATTTGACCAATGTAAGTTGGTCAAATTTTGCTTTCTTGCCTAACCACTTTATTCAGTCTATAACTCTCGAGTTTCTACAAACCTTTTCTTTATCTACCTCTTTTTCTTACACTTTTAGACTTTTCCAGAGATATCATTCTCTTTCTGCTTCTGAGTTTGATTCTCTCTTTGGTTTTCATACTGACGACATCTTGAATGCTAAATCTGCGATCATTGATCGCAATTCTTTCTGGAGGGACATCGCCCTTGACACCTCTTTCCACCCTTCTAGACAGAAGGCATCCTGCCTCAAGTCTCCTGCTCTCTTCTATTGTCATAGACTGATCTCCTACCTCATTTTTGGGAGATTCGAGTCTACTAACACTATCACGGGCCCTGATCTTATTTTTCTCTATTGCATGGTCACGAGTACCCCTATCCAGTCTGGACGCTGGCTTCAAACCTCTTTCCATGAGGTTGGCATTCAAAAGTAGCCTAGCAGGGCTATTCTTTTTAGACCTATTATTCATCATATCTGCCAATAGCTGTAGGCTTTTCCCCCACTCACCCCTCACCTAGATTGAAAGGTCCTAATCTTGACCTTTCGTTTATTGAGCACTCTATGCTCTTTGAGCAGACTTCTAATGATGAGTTCGTCATACACCCAGAGTATATTTCTCGACGACTCGACCATCTTCAGTCATTGGGCCTTCCCAATGACATTATTTCTCTTTACGAACAATGAGCTGTAGAGGTATGTCAGCGCCTGTAGGTTCCACTTCCAGATGACACACCTGCAAAGTGGCTCGACCCTTCTAATCCATCCACTAATGCTACATGCCAGGTGGCTCTAAGCTACAAATGCCAGCAACACTTCTCGGCTGGATCCTTTTCATTTGCTGCTATTCCTGATCCTCCCGTTCCAACTGCCACTTCCACTACTGCTCTAACAGCTGCTGCCTCTACTGATTCTCTTTCTTAGTAGCTTGTTGTTATCATTGCTCGACTCAATTGCTTGGATACTTTTGAGCGATGCTTTGACCAGATTGATCATCAGCTTGGATATCTCACTCAACAATCAGCTTCTTTTGGTCAGCAACTTGCTCAGCACGTTACAGACTTTTACGGGTTCTAGACTTTTACCTCTGAGACTCTCCATTCCATCAATGTTATGATGTATCCTTTTCTTATTCCTCCACCGAGTCCACCTCCTCCTCAGGACCTAGAGTGATCATTTTGATGTTGTCAAAGGGGGAGATGTTTTTATGATTTTTAGGATTTTAAGATTGTGGAGATGTTAGTTTTGATTTCATTTTTATGTTAGTCTTGATTTTATCATTATACTGAACATCTTTTTAAGTTTATATATATCATATTATGTTTATTCAGTTCATTATCTTATTTTATCTATTCTTATTATTGCTTATTGTCATTTGCTATGATGATGACTGAATTGGATAATGTTTTGATTATATCATTCTGTTTATGTTAATCATACAGATATATGTATTTCTCTGATCATTTGATTATGTTTATTGCTTTGATCATATATTATATTATTTATTTACTCTAATTTCTATATTTTCTCCTTTCCCTTGATTGATTACTTGTAATTTCATGGCATGAATTCCAAAATAAAGGGGGAAATTTCTAAATTTTTGAAATCATAATTTCATTTAAACATGTTTTTATAAATTGAACTTAAATTGATTGCCAACATCAAAAAGGGGGAGATTGTTAGACCCAAGGTTTTGATGTGTGTGTCACATGTGAGTCAATTTAAGTTATTTGTCACTTTTATGTATGTTTTTGTAGTTGGTACGGGCATACCTGTTTTAGTATGGGCGTACCAAATTGGTTTGATAAGTGGTACGACCATATGATTGATTGTACCAAGTTATGTCACGTCTGCACACACATAGCTTGGACGTTTTATAGTTGCATCGCATCATCGGTGAATATTTGATGAGTAGAAATTGTTATTTTGGTATTGCTAAATGCTTGATTATCTAAATTAATGAGTTTTTATACTGTCAGCATT
>CANYBF010388623.1:0-12776 GCA_948192965.1 Dalechampia spathulata
TACTTGAAATGTTATGTTTTATATGTTATTGATGTGAAATTGATGTGAAATTATCATTATGATGATAAATATATGATAAGATTAAAGTTTATAGCTCAAATGATGAAATTGAAAATTTTGCCAAAACCACTGAAATGACCCCTAAACAGTACTAAATTGATGTTTTCAATGTTAAAAATGCTTAATTTGATTAAGTGATTATGCTCAAAGTGTTTGTGTTAACTTAAATAAGGTATATGCAAATTTTTGAAAAATTCAATTAAAAATTATTTGTGATGTCATCATTGAGTAATGATGATGTTCCCTAGTTTCTTTATTCTCTTTGTAAGCAGCTGATACTTTCCTCACTTATCCTCCATTTTTCTTCTAAAATTTCATAAATCTTACAAGTTCTAAGCAAAATACTTAAGTTCAAGACAAGATAAATCCATTTTCTTCTTGTTTCTTCATGAAAGCGCATGTATCTTTCTTTCATCAAGCAAAAACCGCAAGTCTTCTTCTTAGTTTGCGTGTTTTATCAAGCTTCAAGCCAAGTTAGAGCTTAATCTTCAATTCAAGTTTGAGTACATGCATGTTTGATACCATTTAAAGAGTGTCTGAGACTCTTTTCTAAAGGATCCTTAAGAGTACGTTAAAGATCTTATAAAACTATGACTTTTGATGAAAAACCAAAACTTTTATGACTTAAATATTCTTTTTATGGTTAAATTTAACTTATTTTAGTGCATGCATGTGGGTTTAAGTTGTAGATCTACAAAGAGGAAGCAAAAAGGTAGAGAACCATACAAAATCTGCAGCTTATATCCAAAGGAAGTTGCTTTAAGTGGAGATTTGATTGTTTGATAAAAGGTGAGTAAGAGTAAGTAAGATTTGGTGGTTGATTGAGTGATTGGATGAATTTTTGGATGGATTTAGGTTTTGGCCGAATGATATATAGTATATTTAATAAGTTTTGGTTTTTATTTTGATGATTAGAAGGTTTAGGATTGTAAAATACAAGTAATAAAGTATTAAGGGGTTTGTGTGGGTGAGTTGTGTTGATTTCTTCTTTTGGCCGAACCATTTAATCAACATGTTAATGGTTGGTAAGCTTAAAATATGGTTTAAGTGTTAATTTGCTAAAAATAGAAGATTATTAATAAAGAAGACAAAGGAAACCAAGCTTAAGATAGGTTAAAATGCATGATTTATGGCTTAATGTCACTTTAAGAGTTTATAACTTAATAATTTTGAATTTTATGATAAATT
Source organism: Dalechampia spathulata (assembly GCA_948192965.1). Lineage (NCBI taxonomy): Eukaryota > Viridiplantae > Streptophyta > Magnoliopsida > Malpighiales > Euphorbiaceae > Dalechampia > Dalechampia spathulata. The sequence continues at coordinate 1,249 of CANYBF010388623.1, forward strand.
TTAAGTATAACTTAATAAATTTACTTCTAATTAAGGTTAAATGAAGTTTTTATTGATGAGATAAAAAAAGATTAAGGTATAAGCATAAAAATTGGACATAAAGTAAGCTTAATTGGTGAATTAAAGCCTAATTTCTATTTTTAAGTATATGGACTTTAAAAATAATTTAATATGGATTCTGTTAAGTTTAATTTAAGAATATTATGATAATAAAACATAAATAAAGATAAATAGAAGTGTTAATATGATGGCTAAGGTTGATATTAAGTAAAATAAGGTCATATGGAAGTAAGATGAAATTGACAAGTTAAGTATTAAACTTATGGGATATTCGGCCAGGTTATGATAAAGGATTAAAATGGATGTTAAGTTGAGCATGTAAAAAGGTTTTCTATAAGATTGTTTAAGTTTAAATACTGATAGAAATAATTGGAGTTAGTAATTGTTTTCATATTATGTAATGATAGTATTTGGTATTGGTAAAATATAAGTATGATAAGTATTGGAGTCTGATTAAAGATATTATTAATTGAATAGAAATAAGATAATGATAGATTAATAGATTAAAAAGTAATATCTATAACAGTAATTAATAGTTAAGATATTTAATGAATATACTTAAATGATTTCATTGAATATTTAAGTTAAAAGTTAGATGGTATTTAAGTTGAAATGGTTAAGTAAAGAATTAATTAAGAAGATGATATGAGGTTATACATAAGCCATGGTTATTGAATATGTTAAGATATGATGAATATGGATGGTCATAGTAAATAATTAATATTGTAATATGAAGTGTTAAATGTTGGACTATTGAGCAATCGTATCTAATGACATTAGACTTGAGATTAAGCATAAATAACAAAAGAATAATTAAGTCAGATTATAGTCTATATTATGAACTGATTTTTGGACATGTAAATAAAGGATAATTTAAACAGATATCAGAAAACCAGATACTAAGAAATTACATAAGTTTAAGTATGAATTGATATAAGTTTTGGATATTATTAAATATGAAAGATTAAGGGATTAATTAAAAGTTATTGTTAAAGTCATTAATTGGTTTTATGATTAAAAAAAATAAGATAAGAAGCACCTTTTAATGGTATAAAATTTGTTATGAAATTTAAATGTGTAGTCTTAAAATAATGACAGTGTTATAAATTATTAGTGACAAGGTCACTGGAAGTTTTTTAATGATTAATTAATATCAGAAGTAAGAGAGTAATAAATAATATAAATAGAATTAGATATAATATTAAGTAATTCAGTGGCATATAATTATAAGAATGATTAAGGATGAATTAATTACTAATAAAATATTAATACTGATTTTGAATTAGGTAAACCAGTGGATAATATTCATGAATCATTCAAGGATACTAACAAAGGAGAGGACATATCAGGTTTGTGCTAGTTTGTTTGAAGACCTCGATCATTAAATGATCAAAGGGGAAACAGTTTGGTAATGCAATTACATTACATATATATATGATATAATATGGTTGTTAAATATGACATATGCATAATACATAAATCAGAAATCATGACATAGCATATCATGGTGATATAAGGAAGAAAGGAAGATATATTGATATGAGAAAGATGTTTAATGCTTAACACTAGGATAAATGATTAATTCTTACACGAATACATACAATAAAGTTATGATAAAGAAAGAATTGAAAAGGTTATATGTGTTATATGAGATATGATTATGGTACCACTAAAAATGGCATAAAGAAAGACCTAGTAAATGCGCATATTTATGATATGACCAGAAACGAGGGAGATTGCATGACATCATGCATAATCATACAAAAAGGCATGACATATAAATATGACAATGGTATTGAATTGGTAAATGCTATGTCAAAATGGTAAATGTGCATAATCATAATTATGGTTGAATTATTAATCATGAAATCATGTTTATTTAATAACTTATCATTAAGAGTAACATTATATTATTTTGACATGTTTAGAATTCTTTTTACATAAGTGTGGTATTTTTTACATTAGCACCACTGAGTTTTATACTCATCGTTTGTCAATTGATAAATGCAGGACCAAGCAAAGTCGCAGAACTGGATCATCAGTGAAGCAGCTGGACATACTAATAGAATATTGGTAATAAGTTTAAATTTTCTACAGACTTTTAGTTTATAAAATGATCGTGCAACTGCATAAATAAAATACTTTAGCAGAAAATAAATTAAGGATGATAAACTTATAAATTTGTAAAATAATAATGGGATTATGCTTAATGTCTATATGTGAAAAGCACTATGTAAAAATGTAATGTTGATGATGGTTTGTATATAATTAATATGTTGTTTAAAAAAAATTTTACAGAATGTATGGAATCCTTTGTAGAATAATTATTGCCTTTCTAGGTTAGAAAGTTAATAATCATTCTACGGGAGCATGTTATGCAGCCGAAAGACGTGACAACCGGATGGTTCCGAAATTGGTTCAATTGACCCATTAACATGAGTGCTAAGTCAAACCCTTTAGAGATGGGTTCAAGTGGTTAAGATCTATGCACTCAAAGTTTCAAGTTTGCTTTTACCATTTAATTGAGTTAATTACAATAGGCAAGTGAGCATTTATAAGCATGAAATAACACATAACAAGGTATAACATAGTAGCAATCATGACAAATATATCATGGTAAATATGATGTAGCAATCATGACATGAAATATGATATATGCATGACATATGGAATAACATGGCATAAGCATGATATGTAGGATGACATGACATAGGCATGACATGTGAGATGACATGGCATAAGCATGGCATATGAAATGACATGATATAAGTATGACATGTGAGATGACATGACATAGGCATGACATGTGAGATGACATAACATAAGCATGACATATGAGATGACATAACATAAGCATGACATGTGAAATGACATGGTATAGGCATGACATGTGAGATGACATGGCATAGGCATAACATGTGAGATGACATGACATAGGCATGATATGTGAGATGATATGACATAAACATGACATGTGAGATGGCATGGCATAAGCATGACATGTGAAATAATGATGTATAGGCATGACATGTGAGCTGATATGGTATACATTATATAGTAATGATAAAATGAGCATAGCAGCACGAACAAAAAATAATAATGGCTGGTGAAAAGGATCAAAGAAGATAGGGGATACATAAGGGATTTAGGGCTAAATCATACAAAAATAGGAGAATAAAGATATTCTATTGCAAAGGATCTTCATCGATACATAAATTGAGATATTAAGCAATGTCTCATCCACTTAGGAAAAAGTCCACCTCGGGCAACACAAGCCAAAAATGCATGAGTGAAATTGCAAAATAAACAAGAAAAATTGTTAGTAGCAAATGAAATTTAGGACTTGATCGGCTAATTCAGTACCATATAAAAGTACGAATAAAGAGCTGAAGTTTGATGAATGTAATGGCAATAATCATGAAAAGTGAATAAACACGAGCTGAATCATAAAAAATAAAGCAAAAATAATCAATTTTAGATAAAATTGATTAATAGTAAAACCAAAATTTCTAAGATCATACAAAACATCACCAAATCAATGCCCAATTAAGCTAAAAATGTCAAGTGATAAAAATAAACATAATTAAAATGGCATTAATTGAGTAATTACATGAAAATAGGATGATTTAATGATAAAACCATAAGCAAATGATCAAGGTACAATGAATGGGAGTTACTAAAATCACTAAACATCAATAGGAGATAGCAAACTCAACCAACCAAAACCAATAACATCATTAACATAACAAATTAACAAATTAAATGAGCATTTAACTTGAAATATCAATTTTAAGGCTAAAATCATTGAAATGTGAATGATATATGACAAACTCAGATCATTAGGGCTATTGTGAAGAGAACTTCAATATTTATCAGGAAATAAGCAAAATCAAGCAAAAAATTCAAATTTCTGGCAAATCTGAACATGATGTGTGGAGTATATCACATGATATATGCCACATATAGGCTATGTATAGCGCACATCATGTGATGTATGTAGCATGTAGTGAGGCACAATGAATGGAAAATACATTTTTCAATAAAAACATGAAAGTAAAATCAAATCTCAGTAAATTTAACATGATGGTAGATCATTTATAGTATCAATAAGCATTGAAAACCATAAATCCAAACATGATTGAAGCTAAATCATTAAAACAAAGCCAAAATCACAAAACCCATCATGAAATCAAGAGAAGAAGGGGAAGAGAATAGGTATTAAACTCACCAAAGTAGATAAAGATTTTGTAATCTTGATTCTAAATATGATAGGGATCTAATTAGGGTTAATTAATCATTAATCCTAAGTTAATTACTTAATTGAATGCTTAATTAAATGAGATTAGATTTTGGCAGAGTTTAGGTAAGTTTGGTTAATTTCTAGACCCTTTTCTATAAATACAAGGCTTATATTTATAGGTGTGGGTGAGGGAAATGAGAAAATTAGATTAGCAATGTGGGATTTTTGAAAATAATTCACTATATGCATAGTACATAGTGCTATATGCGTAGTATATAGCCTAGAAAAAGGCTATATGCACAGCATATAGTAGTAGATGCCATGCATGTAGCAAATTTAACCTATATGCACCACCCAATGTCGGTACATTGGGATGTACACCATAGATCAAAGAAGCATCATTTAAAACCCTAAGGCACGGTGCCATATAGAGCATATTAGATTTTTTCGGGAAAAGGTTGCTCACCAAACATATTTTTTATGACATGTGTAGCATGTACCACTATATGCTCCACACATCAAACAATGCATGCTATGCGCTCTACCTTCCATAAGCAAAATGTAATGTGCTTCGCATGTCTAGAACACTTAGAGGAATCCTAAAGGCATGTGTACAAATCAGGGTCGACATCAAGGACTTGTACCATGCCAAATTGATGAAAACTTAAAACTGTAGTGCACGGTCGAAAAGTCAGATTTAATAGTATATATCTCTGTAGATCATTCACTAGTGCTGTCATGATCCTTTGCTTCCTTTAAAGCCATATCTATAAAAAGAACCAAATAAACAAAAGCTTATTGAGTTGAAAACCTTACAAAAGGCTACTCAATTAAAAAAGTTTAGGTCTACAAAAAGCAAAATAGTCTAATGAGCCAAAAACTTGCTAAGGTGACTCATGTAAAAATTATCACTTGCAACTAAGGTAGCTTAAAATTCTTATCTGTATCAGTAATAAATTACTACTGAAGTATTCAAACTAACCCTGCTTCACTCTATATGATTGTCTCTACTATGATCATCAAAAAAGGGACTGACCTTACTCTATCTAGTCAATTATTAGACTAATTATTAGATTTCCATAGTCAATTGAGTCAACAAACAAGAACTGGGCTAGTAGTCCAAAAACAATCACACTTAACCATGAGGGTGTAATCATTAGTTATAGCTACATAATTTAAAAATAGCAATTAGGTCTACAATTCCCTCTGTAGTTAGTAATGAACTTATTATAGTAAGGCTAATCTCGGATCTCCTCACCAATAGGCATTGGTATTGTGAGCATTATCGTCATGCTACATAATACTCCAATGATGCTGGCAAACTCCTTATACATCAAACATAGCTCCATATGTCTAAACTAGAAGACATGGTTCACCAGATCCTAAAGCTTTGCTATAGCATATAGGAAATCATAGTTGACATATACTTGCTGAAATATCTTTAAGTGTTGAAGTTCAAACTCGTTTAGTCGGCTCCATTAAGTATTATCCCACTAATGAGTGATAGTATGGAAAGTAGATAATGATGGTCGAGTCATATCTATTCTTGTATAGAAGAATGATTATGTTATATTTTAGTAAAGGAATGAGCATGAAAGTATTCCTAAATAAGGATAGAAAGTAGTAAGCATGCCATACAAGGATTTCACTATCAAACCTAAAAAATGTACAAGGCTTGAGCCTCTAGGTAATATATCATCCAAGATTGTACACCCATAACTCAAGTGTACTAAGTCAAAAGCTATGCAAGGCCATAAGGTTTATGCTACTAAACATTTTAGTGTAGAAACTAGGAATGCTATAAAATGTTATGAAGATGGGTCTCACATCATTACTCATATCATTGCTAGTTTGGTCTTCCTCTGAGCTAAGGTCAAGAGATTTAACCTTAATGTTGTAAAGCACTAGATGCTTAATTAATTAAGCAATATCATCTGTCAATTGTCAAGTCATCTTGGCATAGAGTTCATGTAACTCTCTAGCATCATGATCATGATAACAATCCTACATTGTATACTCATATAGGCATATAAGATAAACATGCATGCATGAGCATTATGCATAATAAATGTTATAGGTACTTACATGTAACTCCAGCATCTTCATATTGTGATGTTGGCATAGCCTAGTCAATATTTAGGAAATGTCTGCCATGGCATCCTAAGGCACCTACATAGGTCATCAATAGTTACAATCAAGATCAATAAAATTAGAAGCATGCCAATGCATAAAAGTTACTTACATGGGTAATATTAGGAGTTGTGAACACAATCTCATCACTTTTTAGCACATAAAAGGTCACCTCATGTGGAAAACCATCTTTATCATATGATTGCACATAGGAGTTTTGCGACCACAAAAGCTTCCCCTTAACAAAGCCTTGAGGGTATCTAAACCTGGGAAGTACCTCAAAATTAGTAGCCTTAGCCTCTAGTATCACCTTAAATGTAGTGCTTCATGCCCTCTTGGAAGCACCTCCTTGGTAAGACCTCACAATAACAATAGCTAAGCTGTAAGATCATTTCGCACTACCAAAAGTGACATATCTGCCTCTAAACTCACTAATCCTGATACTTTATCCCTTGCTAATGGATAGCTCCACCGATCCCATTAATCACGCCTGGATGAAAGTTGGATAGTCTATTGGAGACATCAATAGGTGATCTCTCTTAGGAATACTAATCACTGTAACCATGATCTCTAGGTTAGTACTGATACAGGTGTTGACCTTGACTCTTTTCATTGTACGCGTGCATTTTTGGATTTTCTTTGATACAGCTTAGTGCAATTCTCCATTTTCTAATCCGAGTTGCATACATGTTATTTGCAATACCTTAGACCATTTGGTCATATGGCACATTTGATTTTTAGCACGTGTGAGTTGATGTATGAAGTTGGCCTTTTCATGTGCACGTGTTGTGAACTCACTCTTTTCTTGATATGACTTGATACAGGTTCTTGTTATCAAAATTGAGTTGTATATATATGTTTCATAGCCTTATAAATTGTTAGAACATATGATGTACTTAATTTATGACTCCTATAAGCTAGTACGTTAAGTATTTTTTTCAACTTCATGCATCATATATAACACTTCATATGATGCATGAAGTTCAAAATTTCACTTTTTCCCTCATTGCTTATTCATTTTGGCTCATTACTCAATGGGTTTTATAAATACCCTTTAGGTATTAACATTTGGGAAAATGAACAATAAATTCTAAGGCAAAGCTCTGTCAAAATCAAATAAAAACTAATCTTAATTAAGCTCTTAGTTAGGTAATTAGTGACTAATTAACCACATTTAAACCTTAAGCTTCACTAAGCATTTTTGAGTTGATATTTCTTTATATATTCTCATTTTTCTCTTGATTTTCATTGATTTGGTGGATTTTTGATGTTTGCTTGTTCCCAAATGCAACAGTAGCATTTAAGGCTTACCAATAGTCTAAATTTTATGTAATAATATAATAAACATATTACATTCATGATTTTAGCCAAAAAACACAATTTCCTCTTCTGGTAAACAACTTCATGCGATATATATACTATTATATATGATGATGTAGTCTATTTTTCACTTCATGTGATGCACATACCACTTTGTGTGACATATATAGTTCATTTTCATTATGCACGTTGCATGAACATCTATATGTGATACATATAATGTTTTGGGTTGGCAAAAATCCAAAATTTCAATCATTTTTACTTTGATTTTCAGTTTCTTTGAAGTTTCTAGTAGCATTTATGATCTTACAGTAATCTTAATGATCTGGATTAATCATAAATCATTCCAATTTCATTGATTTTAGCCTCAAAGTTAATTAATGAAGTTAAATGCTATTTTTTAAAACTTAATTTAGTTACAATTGGTGTGATTGAAGTCAAATTAGATGTTTATTTATGGTTTAATTGATGTTTAATGATGTTAGAGTCTTCTAATTTTAATTTTCATGATCAATTTGATTGGTTTTGCCATTAAATCAATCTAATTTAGCTTTATATTTCAACTAAATGCTATTTCAATTGTAATTTGGAGTTTAATGATATGATTAGCCTTAATTGGATGCTGACTTATTTCTAAGTGATGCCATATGTGATTTTAGAATTGTCTAATTATATTTATGATTGATTTTACCTAAAATCAATATTATTCTTGCGATCTAACTTGTGTTTATTCCTTGTTTCAAGAATGTTGTCGACACATTCCTTAGGATTTGATCCTTGATTCATGCTTTCATATAGCATCAGATTGATCAATCATATCCCAACATTCTTTTATTACTTAACATCATTTGTTTGCATTTTTCATTCATACATTTTGGCTCATGTTGCTTGAGGTTATTTTCCCGAGTAGAGGAGATGTTACTATAAATTTAAGATTTTTATATCATTGAAGATCCTTTGTAATATAATAGGTATTTATTCTATTCCCTCTTTGGATGTATAATTTAGCCTTATTTCATTATGTGTCCCCCTATCTCTATCTTTCCATTTCTTCAAGCCATTATTTTATTTCATGCAGCTTTGCTTATTAGTTTATATCTACCATGATGTATGCTTTGTTATACCATGCTTATTGATCATCCCTGAAATGACAGTAGTTTTAATCACTACTTCACTGCAAGCATACAGAATATTGTAGTAAGATATCGATCCCATGAGGATTTATTATCTATCCACCACTACTCAAATTTCCAGTCTGTTTAAGCAGCAATAATGGTTTGGCGCTTGGAAGTAACTGTTCACAAATGTAAGTAATGAGGTAAGCTGAACTTAGAGATAAGAAGGTGAAACAATGGTAAGAAATATAGGATTTGAGATCTCCATCTCCAAGTTAGGATGCCAGTCATGTGCTTATTACTACCTAAGATATCCTACAGCATTGATAGCCCTTTCTTGAGGTGACACCAACTAAACTTCTGGCTAATCTAGAATCCACTTAGTCACTGTCATGGTCCTCTAATTAGGGAAGCTAATAATCAACCATATAGGAATTAGGAACATGTAGATCTCTCATACACATCTACCTAACTAGAATGAATAAGCATTCCATAATCTAACTGTCATTGTGATTATAGAGCATAAGAAATTATTTAGAATACTAACCTTTAGAATTGAATATCTCTTAATGAACAAGCATTCTACAACCTAACTCTCATTGCAATTGTAAAGTAGAGATTTTGTTTCTAAAGTCAATCTTTAAAATTAAACATTCATAGTAATATTCAAACAAGCACAATGTTATCCCAACAATGGATTTCAGAAATCAAACCCACTCAAAGTACTTAGCCACTCATGGCTATGAGAAATACAAGAAGAAATGAGGAACAAAGAAAACACTATACAAACTTTACCCTAAGGACTGGACTGCTGCTTTCTGTAGGTGGTGTCCCCCTTCAACCCTAGATGCCATCCTCCTTTTATGCTTTGAGTGGGGGTCCTCTAGCTTTAACTTCAATTTGTTTATATCCTTGCCCATGAGGTCTCCATTAAGGCTTTTTGTTTTTGTTCCCCCCATGGATCCTATTTTCCCACTTAATATTCTATAGATTTCGGGCTTTAAATGAGTCATAATTGAGAAGTCACGATCGTGACTTGCTTGTTTGATGGTCCTCGGGTTTTCTTCCTTCTGTCACGATCGTGACTTGACTTGGCTCCTTTTTCCTTTTGGCATATCTTTTGTCACGATCGTGACTTTGAATGTCATGATCGTGACTTTTTCCTTGAAGTCCCAAAATGCTTCATTTCTTCTCTGTTGCTTTTCTAATGCTACACACTCAACAAACTCATCAAATTTTACTAAATCAAAGAAAAAATGTAACAAAATGAACATCAAACACTAACCATAAGCAACTAAAGAAACATACAAATTAACATACATCAACATCCCCACACTTAAATCTTTGCTTGTCCTCAAGCAAAACAAAATAAATAAAACTTACAAAATAAAGAAATTGTGATATACTCATGATATGGCAATTTGCATTTGTTAGTTTAGACATCCTTAACTAGTAATCACTGCTCTTTATGTAACTTTGTCATAAAATTAGCAAATCATTAGGTGTTGAAAAACTAAAAATGTTTAACTTAGATAATCAAGCTCAATCATTCACACAATTGCACTATCGAACATAATACAACTCCTCATCTTTTATTTAGACATGAAGTGTGAGTAATTCAATTTTACTTTAAACTTGCTTTGATTTAAGGATCATAAGGTTTTATTCTTTTATTTCTCTTGATTTTCAATTTGTCTCTTGTTCGAGAGGTAGGTTTTTCAGCTCGAGTATCCCATGCTTTTGGCAATGATCCCCAGTTACTTAACATTTTACCTACGCTTGAATGGCTACTAGCGCTGCTCATATCACTAGGACCAGTTTCGGGCACCCCTAGCGATAGCAGAATAGTTATCCTTTTTGCCCTTTTTGGCTTTATTTATTTATTTATTTATTAGTCATTTCCTCATTATTTTATATTTTGAACTTACACACATCACATATCTCAACAGTTTCTAACAAGTTATACTCTATTATATAGTGCAGTTATAGAAGGATTAAGCTTATTATCTAGGCTAAACATTTGTACCTTTTACAATATCTACTGATTTGCTAAGTTTATGAGAAAGTTTTCAAAATTAGTATGATTACAAGTTATTTATGTCCATCTTCCAAATACGTATTCCCTATATAAGTAATCCCATTTTCTCAAAACACACACATTCACTCATGAAGACATATAATAAACACAACAAGGCATGCAAAGCAATTGTCCGCATCCCCACACTTAGAGAACACATTTTCCTTAATGTGAAGGTATGTAGCACAACACAATTATAAGAAAACACATAAAAGATAGAAAGGAAAACATATAAATTGCTAAGAGAGGGTTGGAATTTCAGTTGCCTGGGGGTGGAGGAGAATTTGGTAGTGAAGTAGTTGGAGAAGACACATTAATACCAGATATTGGTTTGTTTAGTGATTAAGCAGTGGAAGAAATTTAAAATTTTCATTTTAAAACAACAAACCAAAAGAAGATCTTTGCATCAAAACACAGAAAAACAAGTTTAGAGATAAGGTGTGGCATATTGGATAGTAACTCTTACTTTCAATGCAGATGTCCTTCGTTCTTTATCTCTAAAGCGTTTATGGTTGTAGCAAACCAAAAACCACCAAGATAGGCAGCCTCCAACAGTATCCACATGAAACAAGGATGTCCAAGCAAG
>CANYBF010388624.1:0-21367 GCA_948192965.1 Dalechampia spathulata
ATTCCATAAACTCTTTATGGATTCTTCTGCACTGTTCCAATATCATGGACTTCAATATATAGTTTAATACTCCAAGTAAAACAAGTTCATCCAAAACATTGTACTATATAATGAATAATGCCTTTATTAATGAAAAATGTATAGTGTAAATACATATGATGCTCTAAGCATACAATAACAGGAACTTTCACCTTATATCATTCATTGACAGCCTTAGCCCTACTGCTAATTGCCCTTCAAACAATAGTAAGTTATAAATTTAGATTATCATTGTCTTTCTGGAGTTTAGTGATTTCCTCTATAAAAGACTTACATATCTCTTCAATATCTACCTCTAATGTAGCTAGTTTCTCAAATAGACTCCTTGTTGTATTGCCCTCTGAAAAGGTAGTTTTGATTAGTACCTTAATTTATGTAACCTATTCTCTTAATTCTACGGTTCCATCAGCCATAATTGAATTTCGAATGAACTAACTAGGCTTTGATACTAGTTGTCATAGGGTTGATTTTTGAACAAAAATTTTTTACCTATGTATCACCAAGTCTTCCTACTTGGTTCAGCTGAATCTCACAAATACTCTATCAAGGTTAGGCAAGAATAAAGAATAAGGCACAAGGAACTCACACAAAGAACACCCATGAAATCAAGGCATAAATAACACTACGGGAAAATCTCCCAACCTTTTATTTACTCCAAAATAAAGGAATACACAAGAGAATACATCTGACAAGAATCCCACAGAACCAACCAACCCTTTGCCATATAGGGACTGCCTTTATTTATAGGCAGGCAAGGGTTGGTAATTTTCCCACAATTTTATCCATAGGCAGTTAACATCCCCAACTACACAGGCAAACAAATCTAGATACATATTTATGTCTGCATCAAATAGCCAACCGCCTTTGATCTCATCCAAAGCCAATCTACAAGCCAATCATAAAAATTGCCATTAAAATTACCTCAGACCAAAAACTGTGAAAACTACCGCAAACTGTATTTGGCCAACTGCCAAGAAACTACCTGTGCAAACTACCCAGAAAACTTCTAAGAAACTGCCACAAACTGCCTCGTAAAGGAGTGTCAGTTACTTCCTACCAAATTTTGCCTGAATTCCCATAAAATTCTATCTTCTAGAAATTCCCTCCAAATTTTACCCGTCAATGATTCCCTTCGAAATTGGCTACCTTCCTGCCAATTTCATCAAGCTAGATTTTTCCCTTACAACCTTGCCTCTTTCCAAGGCTTGCTTGATGCAACCCGTGTCAAGCTCGACCAACATCCGTGTGCTAACCAATGTAGCACTTTTCTCCCATGCAAGCTGCCTTTCGAGTCACACGGTCAGCATGCCACCCTTATGCTAATTTCTACTTAGGCCAAGTGCCAGCGTGCCACTCTCAACCATCCAGTCATGCCATCAAGTCAAGGGGCTGACATTTTACTTGGTTGATTTCTATGTTATTGCTTCACCATCTAAGGTGAACACATAATCACCAGTGATATTATCTCATCAAAGACAAAGACCTATTAATTAGCATCATTGTATCCTTCTAATACAGTAAGAAATCTATATAGAATACCATAGTTCATGTTATCTCTCAAGTATCTTATAATTCTCACTAAAGCAGTCCAATGATCATGACTAGGATTATGGATGTATCTGCTCAATCTACCCATGATATAAGCTATGTTAGATCTAGAATAGTTCATTAAATGTAATAAACTTCCAATAATTTATACATATTTAGATTGAGTAATAGGATCGCCATAATTTTTCTTTAATTGAGAATTAGAATCATAAAGGGTACTCACTAGTTTGACATCAAAATGTCCAAACCCTTTTAAGTAATTTTTCTACATAATACTATTATGATAGCCATATGTTGTCATCCTTTCTTATGATTTTAATACCTAATATCACATTTATTTCACCCATAGCTTTCATTTCAAATTTAGATAATAAGAAATTTTTAGTTATATTTATTATATTAATGGAAGAACCAAAAATAAGCATATCATCTACATATAAACATTTAATCATATAATCATGATCATTAGCTTTAGTGTAAACACATTAATCAACTTCTAACATTGAAAGTCCATCAGCTAATAAAACTTAAGCAAATTTTTTGCACCATTATTTAGATGCTTGTTTTAAACCATATAGGGATTTAAGTAATTTGTAAACTCTATTTTTCTTTCCAAGTACTACACACCCTTCAAGTTGCACCATATAAATCTCTTCCTTTAAATCATCATTTAAAGATGTAGTTTTAACATCCATTTGGTAAATAAAAAGTTCATGAATTGAACCCAAGGCAATTTAACCTTGAATTGAAGAAATTTTAGTCATATGAGCAAAAGTATCAAAATAGTCAAAATCCTCTTTTTGAGTAAAATCTTTAATAACAAGTTTAGCTTTGTATTTATCAATCAAACCATCAAGTTTAAATTTCTTTTTGAAAATCCATTTGCAACCAATTAGTTTTACTCTTAAGGGAAAATCAACAAACTCTCAGGTTTTATTTTATAAGATAGAATCAATTTCAATTTTAATAGCTTCATTCCAAAATTGAGATTCAAAAAAATTAATTGCATTAGAAAATGTTAAAGGATCATTTTCTACAAGATAAGTATAAAAATTATTTCCAAAAGAAGTTTCCTTTCTTTATCTTTTATTTTTTCTCAAATCCTCAAAAAAAATTTAAAATCATTTTGATCAAAAAAGCATTTTCAATGGGTGCATAAGAAATATGATCAAGTTTCAATAAAAAAATATTTTTAAAGAATTTAGCATTCTCTGTCTTAATAATAGAGTTGCAATCAAGTACATCACTTTTTAACATAAGACACCTATATGCAACACTATATTCAACATAGCCAATAAACATATAGTCAAATGTTTTAGGTTCTATTTTCCTCTTTTTAGGATCAGGTAGCATAACATTAGTAAGAAACCCCCACATATTATTATAGTATCTTGTTAGTTCTCTTGTACAGAATTCTATTTTGTATATGACAAGCAGAAAGTAATGTTTCACCCCACATATTATTATAAGCACTAGAATTAACAAATAAAACATTCATCATTTCCTTTAAAGTTCTATTTTTTCTTTCAACTACTTCATTAGATTCAAATGAATAAGGAGGTGTGCTCTCATGTATAATACCTTCTTTTTCATAATATTCATTAAAGAAAAGATATTCACCACCTCTATATGATTTTATTCTCTTTATTTTCCTATTTAATTGATTTTCTACTCACTTTATATGATGAAAACATGTCAAAAGTTTCATCTTTATGTGTAAGTAAAAACACTTTAGTAAATCTAGAAAAATCATCAATGAAAGTTACATAATATCTTTTACTAGACTAAGTAGTTCAGTTTCTCTATGCATAAATAAAATGACATGTCTTTTTAGTTAATTTCTCAAATTAGACTTTTGACCTAATTCTCATGTGCACAAGGTCTTACCTCCTTTCCAAGCCCTTTATGAGCCTAAGAAGGTAAATCTATTAATAAACATAAAAAATAACTTATAGATTTTAGACGTAGGATTAAGTGTCTTTTATTTTGTTAATAGTTCTCCTCATTTTTATGTATTTTCTATTTTACAATTTCATACTAAGTTTCTATTGGCATTTTTCATGTTTGATGAATTAAATGATATGTAGTTTTTTCAAGTATTTATTAAGTTTATGATACTTTTATAATTAGTTTTTTCATTTTCTTTTTTTATATAGAAATGGAATATGGTTGCTTTTGGAAGGGTTTTATTTTGAATTTTGAGGGATTATGGAGTAGTTAAAAGAAAAAATAAAACTTTAAAAGAAATGATATGATAATTAAAAGGTCATATGTTTGTTCATTTGATCAAAATTAAACTGATATAATATTTAACATATATCTTTTATGGTTTTTATATCCATGTCAATAGATATTGTTATTTAAAGATTTTAAAAATTTTATATTTTTTATAATTATAACCAAAATGTTTGTTTTTTAAAAAAGAAATGTTCAATTTTTACATTAACTCAATCGTCCTCGTATTATTCTTTTATTATTTTTAATCCTTATTCTTATTGTAACTTTTCTAAAAAAATTAATGCTTTTAAATTTATATTGAATTGTATTTTTCTTAACTATTAATTTATTGTGAAATTTTGTATTCTAGTAAACCAAAAATGTTAATTAATAAAAATAAAATAAAATAAATTTAGATTTTAATATAACATTAAATATATTAAATTTGAATTGAATAATATGTTTAGGTACGGCATATATTAACAATAAAAATTAATAAATAATTATTTAAAAGTCTTTATAATTTAACGAATTATATGAACATGGTTTACATTAATATACTTTTTGTTAATTCAATTTAATTATAAGATCTATGTATATATTTTTTATTGAATTTTATTTAATGAAATATTAATGATATATTTTGTAATAATAAAGATCGAAAATAATAAAAATACTTACACATTTAGAGATAATTGAATTAATGTAAAAGTTAGATAATTTTGTGAAGAAAGTGAAAATTTAAGATACAATGACAAAAAATAGAAAAAGTTTGAAAATCAGGAAATTTTTAAGTTTTGATTAAATTTATAATTTTATGTAAAAGTTCAATTAAAATTGTATTAGTTGTCCTTTGATTTTTTTTTTTTCTGTTTGAACTCTATATTTCTCTTGTATTTTATATAAATGTATAATAAGTTGCATTCTACCACCAGTAAGGACCTGCATTATATGTTCCTTGCTCAGCCAAAATTTTTGCCTTATGTGTTCTCAACACTTTTAACAGTTCAGCCATCAATATTTCCACCTTCCCTGGTAGATCTTCTCCTGTTTTTAGCAATGAACTCATTCTTCTTGTTCCACAGAACCCAACATACCTTAGCAATATAATCCGTAGCATTTCCAACATGTTGATTCCCATTTTCTTTCTAACCTGTATGATTGTGTTTTCGTGTGAAAGAGCTTTATAAAACGTTATTGGTTCATATCTTTTCATTTGATGGTTTGTCCGATTATATCCAATATATGTTGATGGATATCATTTGGACTGATGTTAAGAGATGGGACGATTGTTTTAGAATTACTATGCTTTGGAATCATAGACATCGGGTGATCTTTCAGGATACTTGGCATAGTATTCGTGAAACGGTGGACGATATCGTAAGACGTGTGGGGAAGCTCAACGTAAATGTGGTGGTTGCATGGGTATTACAGCAGCAAGGGTGATTTAAATTGAACTCAGATGGCTCTCGTAGTCCCAGGCCAAAATGGAGGAACTGCTGGATAAGTTATCCATGATTCTGCTGGGCAATGAATTAAATGTTTGTTATGAATATTGGACCTTGTTCAGTTTTACAAGAGGAGCCACGGGGTGCATGGTTCTTTGCTGGTTTGACTGGCAATGCTTTGGCGATTCAACTTCAACAAGAGAGTACATCTTTCAAGACTTAAGGGTTAGAAATATCAAAGCTTTGTTGGAGGTGCAGTGAGAATAGAGGTTATCATATTCCCAGAGAAGGTAACACAGTTGGGGATTACCTTGCTAGGTTTGCTTACCATTATGATATGGGTTTGCATGAGTTAAACTAGCCTCAGAGGATACGAGTTTTTTTGTTGCAATATGACCTTTATGGCATCTGTTTGTCTCTTGGCTCTTGAAAAGCAATAAACAAAATAAATGAGCAAATAATTGGATGAATGGTGAAGTTCAAGTAAACAGAAGGCCTAGAACTTCAAGACAGCAGCTGCGGAGAATGGTGGGATGGACTTTCTTCGGGTAATTTCCTTATTTATGATAAATAATTAAACAAATTCTCCTTTTATCATCAAAATGAAAATTATGGGCCACATAGAAAGGCCGCTACTAATACGAGCGGCCGCTAATAATTATAACCAATGAGAACAAATCATAATTGTTATTATAATAATTAAACTTAATAATAAAAACTAGTAATAAGAATGATTAAAAATATTAATATTATTATTATTATTATTATTATTCATTTATTACAATTAATAGCAGTAATAATAATTAAAACTAATTATAATAAATTATTATTATTATTTAAAATAATAATTATTATTATTATTATTATTATTAGTTGTTGTAGCAGTAGTAATGAATAATATTATTGTTAATTATTATTATTTTTAATCATTAATCTTATTATTTTTAATTATTTTCATTTTCATTTTTATTTTTGATCAGTATTATTATTATTTTTTATTATAAGTTTTATTACTATTTTCATTATTAAATATTTTTAACTATATTTGACACAGACAGACCTTCAGCATGCTGAAGAGAAGGTTGTCTTCTCTGCGATGGGTGACACGGCTGCTGATATTAGAAGCGGCCTTACTACGTTACCTTTTGCATTCCAAACTTGGACTGCCACATCAGCACAACCGCTAATTATACTAGAGATTATTTTCATTTTCATCCTAAATGAAGAATTTAATTTTTTCCCCATGAATAAATAGGGAAATTGCCCAACTTTCTTCTTTATAAAATGAGCCATATCAGCCCCGCTGAGTACCATGTTTTCTCGTTTTTTTTTTTTTGGTCTAAAAGCCACGGCTAACAACCACGTTGACGATCATTTTTACCCTTTCGAATCTTATAAACATATGAACATGGTCAACATTGCCGTCAGAATAAATACTATTGATGCGGTGGAGCAACAAATGCTACAACTACTTAACAATCAAACTCCACAACACAAGCCCCAATCTTGCAAGATAACGTCTATTGGTGGAGCAGCTATTGATGATGGAAATCATCACCCACCTCCGACGGAGAGAGTATACTTTCGAGTTATGAAATAACAAGTGATTAGCTTCAAAGGGTAAGCTCAAACCGGGACTTCCGAGTTTCGGATAACAGGAGAAGGAAATGTCCAAAGTTACAAAAACTAGGAATCACCACCGTAACATCACGTATTCAAGAAATAACAGGATCATCATTTTTTTTCAAATAAAAAACAACGGGAACTGGCAGCACGTTATTTCAGATTCCAACACCAATCACACATCATTGTCTATTACAGTATCGAATTAAACAACCCAAAATTTCACAAGATGCAGAAATGAACCAACAATACCCATGTGCTACTCTTATACCAACGCTCTTCGGAAAACTTCTTCACGGAGGATCAAGCCTTCAAACGGCCTCCAGCCACATGTCAAACGCAACCACCCTTACAAGCCAGATGAGAAATTAAGATCAAAAAGGTAGATTACAAATTGTTTGAAAAAAGATTCCAGATTTTGTCAGGAGATGAGAATACAATCGGGTAATTATCAAGTAACACTAAGATCAAACTCACTAAGATGCAGCCTTATTTACAGAAGCTAACAAGCAATTGAGAGTTTGCTCAATAAACTCCCCCCACCAAGGAAGGGAGGTCATCAAAACTCCAGAAGTCCATTGGGTTCCCACCATCCTGAGCTGTGTCTACTGTAAGGAGGCTGTCAAGCGAAGTCTCCCAATTTTCTTCAAAATATGGTATCTGAAATTTCATCTGATTGTCAAAAGCCAACAGCTCATCAGATAGAGATTTTCCATTGTTATGATCTACAGGTATCATATTTCCAGAGTCCAATTTTATCCTCTTCTCTGGGTTGGCATCTTCCATAAATAAAGATTCATCAACTTCTGGGGTATCCAAAAGCACAGATGAGATTTCAGGAGTCTTGGACGCTTGCTCCTTCCATCCAAAGTCAGAACAGTCAAACGAATTGCTCCCTTGATCAGAATTGAAGTTCAGAGGGGTATTGAATTTCATATCGGTATTTCCATGTGTAGGAAAAGAGTGCATCAAACCAAACTGATTCGTCGGAGGCTTCTCATCAGCAAAGCCCACATTGAAGTACTCATTTTCCATGTTGTTCAAATAACCGAAACTCTCTGTCAAGTTTGTATTAGGAGGTGGCTTCTGAAGATTTGCATTAGCCAAAGGCTTTGTAGAACCACGTGGTGCTTCATCAGGAAAGTTCACTTTAGCTTTCTTGCCACGAATTCTACGTGCCTCTGCGTCATACGCCCTTGCAGCTTCTTCAGCAGTATTGAATGTTCCTAGCCAGACACGCACCCCTTTCCTGGGATCACGAATCTCAGCAGCCCATTTTCCCCAAGGGCGCTGCCGAATTCCTCTAAACTGATTCTTTCTCTTTCTCTTCGCAGACTTTTCAGCTTGTCCATTCAATTCCACAGATCTTGCAACTTTACAGCCTGGAAAAATCGAGAACATGGAAGAAATTAGAAGCAAAACACAACCAAAGACAACAGGACAAGGAAGAAACAACCCGCAGCATAAAAATTCATCAATCTACCAAGTAGAGAACAACCTGGTATCAAATTATCTCAAAACCACAATAGCATGAAACTCGTCTTCTCTCTTGTGTAGTTTTGCCACTACTCAGAATCAAGCAAACTGAAATATCAACTTAGCTTCAGAAAAATCTAAATTTCGGGGGAAACATAACAATTGGCACGCGATGGTCAAATTCTAATAAAGAACAGATTAAGAAATTGAACCCTATCATGTTACTTCGAACCAAATCCCAAATTTAATTTCAAAACAGTGAACACAAAATAAACATGAAATTTTTTCCTCCGCACAATCAACCAAAATAACAATATCAATCTATGACCAAGAATCTGAAAATTATTATTATTATTAAAAAAGGCAAAATCATCAAACGAATTTCCTAAATACTTCTTTCAGGCCAACAACTTTTTTTGAGCAAGAAAACTGGAAATAAAAAAAAAAGGAACCATGATTTAAATAAAAACACCAATGAATACCAATAAAACAAAGAAACATCCAAAATTATCACAGAAAAACACACCAAAGAATAATAATAAGATCAGGAAACCAACGATGAAACAAAAATTATGAAAATCATAAACTCGTAAAAATAAACACAAGAAATTCATATATAAACACTTGAGAATGAAGCGGGTACGAAGAAATATCTTAAAAGTAAGAAACAAATAAATATATTTACCCCGAGAAACAGCACGATTACGAGGAGGCTGGAGTGCTGCAGAGAAAGCAAAAGGCTTGACATCAAACAAGTCAGCATCGTCAACATCAGACTCATCTTTAAATTCCTGAAAATCAGCCTCGAAATCATCGTCAAGATCGACAACAGTCGGTTTCGAGTACTGTTTTCCGACGGGCTTTTTAAGATCAGGCCATAGGATATCAGCCGTCAACCTACGTGATGAAGACCGACCGGAAATGGTCGGAGGTATGAAGTCGGAGATAATAGCACCGCCACACATGGTGGACGTACGCTGTCGGAGAGATGATGTAAATCTCAAAAAACAAAAACTGGCAAAAGACGGTGGTGACCTTGCCTTTGTTTCCTTGTTGAGTATAGGAAAACGTGAAAGTGATTTAGTAGTGCAGTGGGTGAGAAGCCAGGTAAAAGGAAAGGATTTTATAACTTCGAGAAGAAAGGACAGACTGGAAAAGCTCAATTACCTTTCTGTCCTTCACAAAGGGCTATCGCAGCCGTGTTGACGATTGCTGACATCTGGAAGCATACCCAAAATTATCTGGTTTACGTTAGGGTAAATAATTTCAAAAATACTTAATATTATGATAATTAATAAAATAATCAAAGCAGAAATTAAAAACATAAAATTCTGAGAATGGCTTTTAACAACATTTTTCATACAAAGCTAACAAAAACAATTACACAAAAATAATTAATTTTTTATTATGATAATATAATCTAACGATATGAGTATTTCTTAAAAAATCAAAATTGTAAAAGATAGACATTTTCTATTAAGAATAGAATAAATATTTTACATTTTTAATTTAATTTATATATATTTGAAATATTATAGCTTAAATATTTTAATATTTCTTTTTATCATATCAATTATACTCTTAATACTTTTTAAGTAGAAGCGACTAGTCAGTCTTAAATTATATCTAAAGATTAGACATGATAGCTAATACATGCAAGATTTATTTTAGTGTAGGTGTATAAATAGTATTATTTTCATATGTATAATATTTCAACAAGTTTTAAATTTATAATCCTTAAATTGTAATTACGCCACCGTAAGAATACGGGTCGCAACTGTAGTATAAAGGTATCATTCATTGGGACAAAGAATGATTAAGTACTAATTATTAATTTTGTTGATTATCTAGGTAAATCAACATTATAATTTATTTAATTAACTAAAAGTATAAACCAACTACTAGATATATATAATATATAATTAAATCTAAGGTTGAACGATGATTAACAAAGATTAAACCTTCATTATCAATCTAATTATCAATTTCAAAACAGTGTTTAGATGTAAAGTTCTTTCTTCTAAAAGAGTCTTTACCTACTAATTCTAAGCTAACACCCTATTTTCGTGACTGTTAAGATTAAATTTAGCGATTAAGTTCATTTACTACACATTGTGCCTCCAAATTAATTAACTTCTATGTCTAGGTAGTTATCGTTCGGTGTTCTTAAATTCGTTCGGTTAAGTTAAACCTTCTTTCAAAGCGATTAACAAAACTAATTCGACGTTTTCATGTTAAAAGGGCCCGTTCTAACAATCAAATATGATAAGTATAAATCACAATGTAAGAACATAAAAAGATAAATAGATTCATAATAGAAGGGAATTAAATATATTCAAAACATCATCTGATCCCTATAACTGTCAAACCGTAACTGGAAAATAAATAAATAAAAAGTGTACGATGAATAAAGAAAATAAAATCATAATAAATATTTAAAACTAAAATATAAAAAGATGGAGATGAAGAGAATCTTGATCGATTCTGTTACTCCTGCTATTCCATCTTCTATTCTTCTCGATTCCTCCTCAGCTGCTTTCTCAACGTCTTGATGAAATGCTATGAATAAGAATAGAAAATAGAAGAGAAGATTAGCAATCACACCAATTGAATCTCATCTTCTCTCCCTCTCCCCCTAAAC
Source organism: Dalechampia spathulata (assembly GCA_948192965.1). Taxonomy (NCBI): domain Eukaryota; kingdom Viridiplantae; phylum Streptophyta; class Magnoliopsida; order Malpighiales; family Euphorbiaceae; genus Dalechampia; species Dalechampia spathulata. Next base: position 10,993 of record CANYBF010388624.1, read on the forward strand.
CTAAAACCCTAACATAAACTCTCATAATGCTCTCTGGGTGTCCATGTATGAATGAATCCCCCTCACGTTCTCATTAACTAAAAGACTCCTATAACTGTATAAAATCTAAATGCATCCTAACCGTCTAATTATTATGATCCTAGGGCTAGAAAAAGAAGGAAAATATGACCTAAATGCACTACACGAGTCGTGTAAATGCTACATGAGTCGTGTGGCTTTTGAAATGACCGAAAAGATGAAGAATTAAGGATGGCCGAATGGTACACGAGTCGTGAACGATATCCACGACTCGTGGATGGTTCGTATGAAAAGAAAACAAGGGAAATAAAGGAGGGCGAGCCTTACACGACTCGTGTATGACTCACCAATGCTATGAAAAATCATATTTTCTAAGCTTGAATGAGAAAATTAAAGTTCTAAGACCTAAAACTATGATTTAACTATAAAATAGCACCTTATAAACTTAATATATGCTAGCAAAATCCATCTAAATAAAGTTAATTCCTAAGCTATATGAAATATCATGAGAATTATGCAAAATATATATGAAAATGTATGAAATTATGCTACATGTAAAATATAAGAGTATGATGCAATGAGAATGTGAATAATGCATGAAATACTATATTATATGTTTATGTTTGACGGGAAAAACATGAAAATAATGCTTAAAAGTATATTATAATAAGGGGAAAAATATAGGTAAAAATCATGGTTATTAGTAGGATATTCTCCTTACATACAAAATAAGATTATCGAATCATTATATCAATCGTACTCATCAATAAAACAAGTAGACGGATTATTTAGTAATTTATATCTCATTCATATTTATATGTATCTTTCTTTTATATGATGTATATATTATCTGAAAAGCTTTTATACTCTTCTAATTAAGATGGTAATATCTAGACATTTATATATAAATTTGACTTGATTCATGAAAAAATTATTCATAAGAATTGGAAGACTAATTTATATAAGAAGAATTTTATATAAACATTGTATGTATCCTTGTCAAGGATTGAGATTTACATGCATAACACAAATAGATTCAGATACGGGATGCTTGTTGAAAAAAAAAAATTTAATTAATTAATTAATTTTTAATTAAATTAATTTACATTTAAAGTGAGTAAATGTAAAATTAAATGATGGTCACATATTTTGTATTAAAATAATAGATGATGGTATTCTTTTCTGCTCCCTCATTTTACAAACGAATTAACACGTGGCAAGCAATGGTGTGTGGCGCCCATGCATTAACTAGTCAGGGGTAGTTTCACCAAATTTGATTGCCGAAATATTTTACCATTTATGCACCGAACTTTCTTGAATTTCTGAGGCCTCCCTTGTCATCGTCCTTTACTATTTTTCTTTTACTTTCCTCAAAAGTCCGGGAGAATCTTTACAAAGCTTTCTTTCCTGTTTCATCAAAAATATCTATTTTTTATCCAATGAAAAAATCTCTTTTAATTATGCAATAAGTTTTATTTTTTATTTTTTTAATTAAATACTAAAAATTACTGACTATACTAGTAATGTATAATCGTATCTTAATTTTTTTGTTAATTATTAATTTTACTTTTTTATTATACTATATCATTAATCACATGTGTGAAATAACTTCAAAATTAAGTTAAAAAACACTAAATAAATAAATAAATTAAGAAGTAATTAAAAACTCAAATATAGAAAATTAAAAATATATTTATGAATGAAAGAAGAAATGTAAAATACATAAATTAATAAATTTAATAAAAAATACAAAATAGATAACTTTAAAAATAAAATTAATTTAAAATATGAGTAATAGATGATTAAGAAATTTAAACACCTATAAATGATAAAAAAATTTTGCTTTCAAGCATTGCACATTTAAAATAATATTTAAGCTATTTAGACAATTTACTCGATTAATATTTTTGAAATATAATATAGTAAAATATAATATTAATAAATGAATTATAATATGGTTACAAAAGCAAAATCAACTTAATTATCGTATTCTTAAAAAATATAATATTTTATTATGGGGTTTGAACATATTACACGGTCAACATATGATAGCTTTGTTTTACCAATTTACCCAAGAAAAATGTGTGATAAAAAAGAAATTATTGAGGTTCATTGCATGTACCTCAAAACCCACGTAATGAATAATCTTTTCAATATAAAAACATTCATTCAAATTTAATTTATTTTTATTTTTATAAATTCAAATCAATAAATATATCTAAAATATGTGTGAAAAATATAAATGATATTGAAAAGACAATTAGAAAAATGGCAGAATCTTTGAAAATGTTTATAAAAAAAACGGATGATATTTAAGCTATTTAAAAAAATAGCAATTTTGTTGTAATTTTTATAATAAATATTTAATTAACATATATTAAATTCTCCATAAAATTTTTATAAAATCACTGTATTTATGAGTATTTTTCAGATTACCTTCCATATATATATTTTTAATTTCAATGTCCCCCGATCTAAAAAGCTACTTGAATTGGAGTGTTTAGTGCAATTAGCAATAAATTTTTATTACTATAAGTTTTGAATTTAAATAAAATTTTCTTCTATTTTTAATCAAAATTTGTCACTTTATAAATCTTAAAATTGAGAAATTCTCGAAAAGTTCTAACCTCGTATAAATGTTTTAGTACGAGTTAATTGTGATTTAATAAAACTAAGTTTAATAAAATTCTAAATCTATATTTTTCTATAGAATTAATTAGAATTATAAATGAGTTAAATTGTTTATGAGTTATTTGAGATTGATTCAACATAAATTCATTTAATAAATGTCGAAAACTAGAGTTAGTCAATGTTAATTTATTTAAATTAGTGAATCAAATCGATAAGAAGTTAATTAATTAATTTATTAATTCATATAGAAATAATTTAATTTTAAATATATAATTCATAAATTATAATTATATAAATATACAAAAATATTTTTAAATTTAATTATTAATTTAAAATCATAAATATTTATAAAATATAATATTTTTATTAATAATTTTTTTAATTTAAAAAATAAAAGGGAATAATTTATTTATAATTTATAATAATTAGATTTATTATTAAAATTATTTAAATTTATGATACATCAAAAAATCCTAAAAAAATTAATTTGAATTTATTAGATTATAAATAATATAAATTTAAAGAAAATAAAACTTAATTTCAATCTGGAGGATATTATAATCAATCTAAATTAGTACTGATTTAATTTTGGAAATTGAATTTTAAAAATTTATATTCTAAGAAGGTGCTTTTTTAATTTTCAATTTTGGAGTGTAATTTTAGTCTTGCTTGCTTTTGTTTGACGGAGAGTTTTAGGATAAACTTGATATTTTTTAAACACCAAATAGCATCAAATCCAAAGGATAGATTAGGATCAAATTCCTTGATAATAGAGTGGAGGACAGCCCAAATCTATAATCTAACTTATTTTATTTGATTTGACAAGATAATTATACTTAGAAATGGTAATCGGGGCAAAGCTGCAACTTGGTATCATTTTTACTATTATATTCTTATTCTTTAATAAAACTAATAATTCCATATGCAATGTTTTGAAATGCTCGAGCCGATAGCCATTCCAGGGTGATGCCTGTATGGTTCCCACATCCACATCTACAACTTGTTCGACTCGTCTAGCCCTTCCCATTTATTAAGACTTTTAATAATATTATTAAAAGTGTTAAGGCTGGGCTCGTGGCCTCCACGTTCCAGATAAGACCCCCTTTTCGTTGGTTTAATTCTTCATCTCGAGGATAATAAGACAACCAAATCATACCTATTTTACAGACACCACGTGGATTGATTCCACATGATTTTTTCTTTGAAAAAATCATTTAAATTAAATAATTGAAACACGCGTCAGAGGAAACAGCACCAGGCAAGTGGATGGATTGCAGGAAGCTGATGATCTTGACTAATCAACGGCTGGAAATCGTCTGAATTCGATAATTCGTAGGACCACCACAGGAATATGGTCCTCCTATGCATCTGTCTACTTTGTTAGCAGCACGAGCTCACGCGGAGGCGGCTTTGCCATCGCCAATCGCAATTCCTTCACACCATCTCCTTAATAGTTGTTAGAAGAAAAAAAATAAACATAAAAATATATTATTATTTTTATGAAATGGAAGGATTACAAAATTATATGATGTTATATTATTTTAAGTATTATAATTATATTAAATATTATATAATTAATATTAATCATAATAAGTAATATCAATTAAATCAATGTAATTATAATAATAACATTTGAATTTAAAATTTTTAGTTGAGTTTTGAGTAAAGCAAAGGTTAACTCAATTGATAAGAAAGCATTGAGTTGATCCATAAACCATAATCAATAAGATATTTGACAAGTAAAAATGAAGCATAATCTCAAGGCACCTCATCCTCCACATACATCATTGATTGTGTTATGTAAGAGGGAACTCTGCATAAATGGGTTTTCATTGGTCGCCCTCAAACCCTTATAACTCAGTTTCAACTTACCAAAATCTTTTCTAAAATCTTCAAAACCAACAACTTTATGAAAAATATACATGTTTTAATCTCTTGTGAAAAATAAATAAAAATATTTTAAAAATTTATATTCAAGTTTTAATATATTTAATATAAGTTTCCAGAAGTTTTAATATATTTAATATAAATTTATCCTAAAAATTATTATTTCATCTTTATTCTAATTTTCAATTAAACCCATTTCATTTTTTTTTTGTTTTTATAACATCACAAGAAATTTATCAATTTAAAATTATTTAAGTGATTAATTACTTATATAATATTTTAAAATAATATATTTTTATAAAATCAGTGTTTTAATAATTAATTTAATTTAAAATAATAAAAAATACGTAAAAGAGTTTAAAAGTTAAATTCTACAAGTTAGTTAGAATATATTTTTTTATAAAAAATTACTTAAAACATTAAAAATTAATATCTAAATCATCAAATAATTTTTTTAAAAAAATAGTATTTTAACTTAATTAAAATATTAAATATTACTTTAAAGTTGTTATGAAATAAAACATCAATTCACATCTTTTGACACCTGTAATATAATTTATGAACTCTCAAAATTTAATAAAATAATAAAATAAAATAATAACTATGATCTTAATTGATATATTTATTCGTATTTTTGATGATGTTCGATATAAAATCTATCTTACATTTCTTTTTGACATTATTTTACTAAATTCTTTTATTTTTTTTTCAATATTTTCTCAATACATTTTGATATTTCCCAAAAATTTCAATTATTTCTTTATAAGTTAAATAACTCTAATACTTTAATAAATATAAGCTATATCACTCTTTTTTATTAAAAAATTGATAGTAAATTTATTATTAATTTTGTTAAAGAATTAAAAATTAAGAAATCATAAATTAAAAATTTAGAATAAAAGATCTACATATCTCAAAACTGATAATGGGATTCATATAGTTAAAATACAAATAAAAACTTAAAAGTGAATTATATTAAAATGACAATAACATGATTTTTTTAATATTTATATATTTGTGATTTTTATCACCTTTACTGTCTTGATTGCAGATACTAGATTGCAAACCAAAGTTAGATTTAGTATATATGAGTTGAAATACTCGTCATTATGTGACATGAATATTAATAAACATAGATAAAATATATTTAAAGTAAATGATAAAATAATTTATTATTTTATTCATATTTTAAAAAGTTCAAATTAAATTTTAATGATTATTAGCTACAATAATTTTCTTATCCTATTTTAATATATATAATAATAGAAATTTATATTATGTATATAAAATATCAATCATCAATAATTTAATTAAATTAAATAATATAAAATATTGACATCCTAGAATGCTCAGCAATACAAGACACAATTTATAATGGTTCGACACAACACTTTGCCTACATCCATTTCTTGTAAGTCTCAACTTAGTGTTCCACTAAACACTTCACAATTACAATAAATAATTCTTCTCACAAGAATTCAATTCCTAGTATTTTCAAGACTAATACTCAAACATTTATAATTACAATCAAACTTACAATGTTCAACTCTCAATTACAATAATAATGCTCCAGCATTAATTACACACTGACCCAAGATTACAAATAAAAAACTTAAGGTTGTGAAAGAGTGAGAAAGAGAAAGATCGAATCAAATTGCAAGTAAGATTTAGTTTCTAGCAAAGTAACTTACATACGGAAGTATTTCCTTGGCTTTAAATATGTTCCTCACTCAAAATAGATCCGTTAGGAAGCAAAAATCACTAAATAGATCCGTTAGAACATTTAAATTTAAAGTAAAAATTTTTTTGCAAAAGATGTATACAGTTGTACGTGATCCCGTACTCCTGTACCACTATCTAAAATGCAATACCAATTTGGGCAGTAGTTGTGGTACGACCATACAACCCACTTGGTAAGCCTGCATGAATCCTACTACCTAATTTGACATATGGTATGACCAACCCGTGTGGTTATATGACCCAATGCACAAAATGTGGTATGCCCATACCAAACAATATTTTCAAATTTCAAACACAAAAAGTTGGTACGACCAACCGTATGCTTGTACCATACAAAATACCACAGTGGTATGCCCGTACTCGAATGCATATGCCTGTATCACTTACATTTTCAACATTTTAAATTAAAATTAACTTAAATTGATTTTATAAAAACACAAACATCAAAATAATGAGTCTAACAATCTCCCCCTTTTTAATGTTGACAATCAATTTAAGTTTGTTTTACAAAACATGCTCAAATTATGAAATTTTTATGAATTTGAAATTCTCCCCTTTTGTTTTAGAATTCATGCAATTAATCTCAATCAACACAAAGGGAAAAGTAAACAGATACAAAAATGACAAAATCAAATATCATAAATACTGAAAGAATACAATCAAATAAACATAATCAAAGTCAACTATAAAAGTCAACAAAACTAATCAACTATCCTATCCCTAACTATATCTCCCCCTTTGTCAAGATAAAAAAGCATCAAGGAGGAGGAGGGATAAATAGATCGAGGAGTGAGCTGATAGACTGAAGAGTAGCAGTGGTAGAGGCCTAGAAATCCTGAAACTCCTGAGTATGCTGTAGAAGTCATTGATCAATAGAATCAAACGACACTCGAACTCGTCATGTTTGGTGTTAAGCATCGTAAACTGCTATGTAATAAGATCCACAATAGACTGTGGAGTAGCAGTATCAGCAATAGTGGAAGGAGCATCAATAGCATCAAGAATAGCAGCACTAGAAGAAGATTCACCCTTGGTCTATCTCTGTCATTTGTGGCTCAGAGCCGCATGACGCCTGGTATCATCGTGAGGTGAATCGATGCACGCTTGAAGTGAGGTAGGAGTATCATCCTTTGTGTACTCTACATCATCAGGAATAGGCACCTGTATATGCTGACAGATCTCGACTACCTTAGCACCATACAATGCAACAGTATTATTGGGAAGACCTAATGCAAGTAAGTGCTTGAGATACCTTTTGATATACTCGGTGTGGATAGAGTATTTGTTAAGGCAGTTGGATTCATTGAGCATTAAATGCTTAATGAAGGATATATCTAGGTTAGGACTAAAGGGTCTAAGAGTTGGAGAATCAGAAGGGAAACCCTTCAGAGAATGACAAATATAGTAGATGTGAGGACCGAAAAGAATAGCTCAACCTGGCTATTTCTGAGCACCAACTTCAAGGAACTGATCTTGAAGCCAGTGACTAGTCTGAATATGATAACCAGTGACCATAGAGTTAAGAAGGATAAGGTCAAGATCGATCATTATGTCATTTGATGCTGATATCTCGAAGACAAGATAGGTGATCAGTCGATGACAGTAGAAAAGAGAAGGGAATTTTAGACAAAAGGCTTTGAGCCTTGAAGGACGGAAAGGAGTATTGAATGTGATATCCTTCCAGAGAGCATTTTTGTCAAAGACAGCAGATTTGGCATTTGCAATACCGTCAGTAAGAAAATCAAAAATGACATCAAACTCAAATTTTATGAGTCTGTAATAATTCTGGAAGAGTTTAAAAGTATAAGAGTGAGACATATTAAGTTTGAATGTCTATAAAAACTTGAAAGATAAAGAATCGATGGATTTATTATCTAAAAAGGAAAAATTGGACCAACCGACATTAGCCTAAAAATTTCTGACATTAGCCTTAAGTCCGACAGTACATAAAGTAGAGATGCAGGCAAAACGACACAGAGAAAAATGTTTTGTATTTAAAATAGCTTGTTGGGAACCAAAAGTCAGGAAATTTAGAGTGGGAGGAGTACAATCCTCAGGCTGTACACGTTTGCCCTTATCTCCAGGATGAGATGAAGAACCACCATGAGTACCATGCGAAGTCATTGAAAAATCATAATTTTTAAAAATTTCAGCAGAGTTTTGACAGAAAATGGAAAATCCCAAAAATTTACAAATCAATAAAACAGTAAAATTTTTATACAAATCAATCAAAAACATAATGATAAATAATAAATTCTAAAGAACAATAGTCAAAAAATGATTAAAATAGCAAGAAAATCATAAAACAAGGTAAAATGAATTTTACGGTAAAAACAATGAAAAATCAAATGAAAACCCAAGATTTTGAGTTTAATAGACCAAAATAGAGGAGTGGATCCTAGGGGAAGAAGATTTTGAGTGTTTTAAGAGTGATTTGGTGGAGAAAATTAAGAGAAATTAATTGGAAAATAGTGAACAGTAGTAGAGAGAAGTGAGAGAAAAAGCTGGAAAATTATATTAAAATTGGATTTTTGAGTCATATACGGGCGTACGAGATCGCGTATGGCAGTATTGGCTCATTAAAACTTGAATTTAGAGAAGAAAACACTCACGTACAAGCATACAAGATTACGTATGACCATACTAAAATGATGCCTTTGAAACTTACGGGCTTGCCACTTAAGGCGTACAGCCGTTCAGAAGCTACTGCTAGAAATTGGAATTTTTGATAGAAGAGGCGTATGGGCATACAAGATCGCGTATGACCATATAAAAGCTACTGAGCATACATGTATACTCCAAGGGACATATGGTCATTCAAAACCTACTGCCAAAATGGGAATTTTGATTTAAGGAGTTGTACAGGCATATAAGATCATGTACGGCCGTATGAACACTAAAAACTGAATTTTTAAAGAAGGTTTTTGAGATTTTTCCTAAATGTTTAGGATTTAAAATAAGATTAAAACTTATTCCTACTTCAAAAATGATCCATCTATCATCTCTAACTCATGCTTAATGAAGTTTAAATGTTCTTCACATAGAGATTTTATGAAAATATTCGCAAGTTGGTAAGTTGTATTAACAAATTCTAATACAACATTCCCTTTTTGCACATTATCATGCAACAACTAATGTCATAATATCTATATGCTTGCTCCTAGAATGCTATATAGGATTCTTAGACAAGTTTATAGCACTAGTGTTATCACATTTGATAGATGTACATGAAACACAAAAATTGTAATCTCACAATTATTATTGAATCTGTAACACTTGAGTACAACAACAACCACCAGATATATACTCAGCTTCAGTAGTAGATAAAGAAATATAATTTTGCTTCTTGCTAAACCAAGAATCCAAATAATTCCCTAGAAAATGGCATGTTCCAGATGTACTTTTCCTATCTAACACATTTCCAGTAAAATTAGCATCAGAAAAAGCAATTAAGTCAAATGAATTACTTTTAGGATACCACAAGCCATAATTTGAAGTGTTAATCAAGTATTTGAAAATTCTTTTCATATCACTTAAGTGAGATTCCCTAGGTGATGCTTGAAAATGAGCACATATACGTACAACAAAATAATATCTGACCTAGAAGCAATTAAATAGAGTATACTACCAATCATACCTCTATACTTCTTTTGATCTACTTGTTTGCCACTTTCATCCAATGAAAGCTTTGTTGTAGTGCTCATGGATGTTTTGCTTGCTTTAACATCATCTATTCCAAATTTCTTTAACATCTCTTAAGTGTACTTGAATTGATTAATAAAAATTCCATCTTCACATTGCTTGACTTAAAATCCTAAAAAGTACTTCAATTCTCTCATCATGCTCATTTCAAATTCTCCCTACATATACTTAGAAAATTCCTTGCACAACTCTTCATTAGTAGCACCAAATATAATATCACCAACATAAATTTGCACAAGCAAAATGTCATGCTTATATTCTTAATGAAGAGAGTTGTATCAGCCTTGCCTTTTTCAAAACCATGATCAATCAAAAATAAACTCAATCTATCATACCATGCTCTAGGAGGTTGTTTAAGTCCATACAAGGCTTTGGTGAGTTTGAAAACATGATTTGG
>CANYBF010388661.1:0-18156 GCA_948192965.1 Dalechampia spathulata
CTTAGCCGCCCCCCTCTTCTCCTCCCATTTTCAATCCTCAGCTCCTCATCTTATCAAAATGCCGAAGCCTCCATCACCCATTTCTTATCCTCCATTCTATCTTTCAATCAAGAGCAAGCTGTTTCATTTTGTTCTTTATAAAAAGCCGACCTCTTTCACTTTGTTTGAAGTGCTTTGCTTCGGTTTTTGTTATATACGCAAGGGGAGCTTCGATTTTGTTGAAACTTAAAGCTGGTGTTCTTGTTTGTTGTTTCTTCAAAGGAAGCCAAAAATTTACTTCTTAATTTTGCCGACATATCCTTCTTGATTCTAAAAAAATAGTAATTGCAAAATCGTTTCCTTTTTATGTTTTGTTTGTTGTTTTTGAAACCAACACCGAGTCACTCGGCAATCAAAATAAAACAAAATTGGACATATGCAAATGAGCATGATCATATGCGAATGAAGCAAATAATAAGAAAAACATGCATAAAGGGTTTAAAACATGACATAGATGATTCGGCAAACAAAATAAATTAAATAGAACATATGCGATCGAGAAGATCATACGCGATCGCCCATGATAATGCATGAAATACGAGGCGAAAGCAAAACATGAAAAAGCATACAAAATCACACACAAAGCATTAAAATGAATTAATTTTTCAGCAGTTTAAGCATGAATATGATGAAAAATATATAAAAAGAGCAATAAGAAATGATGGATTAATAACCTCTTGTAGATTCTCTTTAGCTCCAAGTAAAGGGGACAAAAGAGTTAATCCAATTCCAAGTTTAGGGGAATAAAAAAAAACCTTGAATCTAAATGATTTGTCAATTGATTTTAACCCTAATGTCTTAGAATTATTCAAGCTAATTTAGAGTGTTTTACCGCGTTTCTCAGCCGTCAGAAAACCCTAAATTCCGTAGGTAAAAAAAAAGTTCTCAAATTTTGTAAAAACGCGGATCCCCATGCAGAATGGTGCCCTAAGGCATTAAATGGGAACATATGCGATCGCGTATCCCAGCATATGTGGCATGTCACAAACATACGTGATCGCGTATGTTTGCACATATATGGTGGTCAGACATACTCGATCGCACAAGTCTGGCGGGTGACAAGCTGAAATGGGCCAGAATTGGCCCGAAACGGCCCGAAATGGTCCGGAAAGACCCTGGAGTGGTCCTGGACCAACCGAAGTTAACCCAGGTCCAAAAACAGGGTGCGACACAAAGATAACAATATCAAACATTATCTTCAAATTAAATCTTAAGCATTAACATATTCATATGTACTTAATTGAGGCCCTGTAATTTCAGACATGTACTTCCATATACTATTCTTACAGCCACCCATTTTTATAAATTAGATTATATACATTCATTAATGCCTCTACTAAATATCTATCTTGAGTTTTATTTGCTTAAAGATTATGAAATTTCCCCTTAGCATTCATACAAGTTAAATATGCATTCATTTTAACTACAACTAAAAGTAACATATGTTTGCCACCTGTAATAGTATGCTACAAATTCATGTAGTCAGGTGATTACTTTGTTTAGCATTTAATTCAAACTAAAATTTACAATACTTAAGCCACTATCTTCAACTTATTGAATGCACTTTAACTATTAAGTTTGAACCTTATTATGCGACTCCTTATGTCACTCTACTACTATTAATATGGTATGTTCACTCGGTCCAATTACTATTTATATATATGCTCACCATATTTCATCATATTTACTTTTTTGATATGACAGCTAATTTGAATACTCAATGAACAAGATCAGGGATAAATATCCATTAATTCTACCAAATCTCAGGTATTCAATGTATTATGCATTTGTTATACTATATTTACTCAAGAACATGGCTAAATAAAGAAACATTTATTCAATTCACTTTACCTTCCTTAATATTCATCAGTCCTTAATGAATCTACTTTATACATATTACCAACATTAAATATAATTTAACTATCTTATTCTATTTAGTCATACACATAAGTTGAATAAATTTCCTGTTTAAATCAATTATATGGCAGCACCTCATCAATAGACATTCATTAACCAAGTAATTGCTTCACTTAATCTACTTATAACATTCAATAATTTATATGCGATAACCATTTCTTTAATGCCTATTTTATAATACCATCACATGCATACTCTTAAATTGATTACTAACTCACATACTAAGGTTTTCAACTCTTAAATTGATTACTAACTCATATACTAAGGTTTTTAACTTACCAAATCTAAAGTAGAATTTTATTTAAGCTTCTCGATAGCCCTAATAACCTTTAAGCTGAAGAGTCGTACTCTTTCTTCTTTACCCTCCTATCTACTGTATGTAATGAAAATTTATATATAATTAACTTGGCATTTTAATTTCATTAGTGACCTCATCTTAATTCAAATAATTATCTCATTAGGTGGTAACTAATGGCTTCTACATGGTTCTAATGCAATGTTTCTCCCATTTCTATCTTAATTGCCTAAAAATTAGAAGGAATGTCAAGCTTAAATATAATTTGATTGTACAAAGGTTAATTCAAGTGATGTTATCACGTCCACACACTTAGCATATTTTGATGCATTAATCATATATGTGATGAAATAAATTAAGCATGCTTCTAAATGGAAATGAATGTTTCATAATGATAAAGTATGAAAATTTGATGAAAGAAAAGTATTTTTCAAAGTAAATGTTACATAGTAAGTGTTTAATGTGCTTAAATAAGGCTGTTAGAAAATGCCTCTTATGTTGCATAAGTTGTTGTTTGCGATGAATGCTTGATGAATTTTTAGTAAAAATGTGTCTATGTGTATTTAAATAAAGGTATATATCCATGTTATGGCTTGGTATATTTATTGAATATTAATTTGTACCTAAATTATGAATTAGTGATTTATTGGAATGTGGCATGGATGATTTCGGATTATTGCCTAACTAAATACAATGGAATTATGGTTTAAATACCTAATGTATAAGTATATTATGTGTATGTATATGTATAAGTATATTATACATATAAGTATCATTTTACTAGCACCATTGAGATTATTCTCAGTGTTTGTCATTTGATGAATGCAGGCATGAGTGTAGTGGGTGAGCACGAGGGTTAGTATCGTCACCAGCTAGTTCAAATTTTTAGCTGGTTTTTGGTAAGGAACCCAGACTTCAAGGACTCCTTTGATAACAAGATTTGTGCAACTTCTTTTCTTTGTCATTTTGATAGTAAAACAATCGTATTATATAACTTATGAAATTATCATAATACCACTAAGGACTAGAAATTGCATGATAACTTAATATGGTTGTATCTTCTGACATATGTATTGAAGCATGTTTATGAATAACATATGTTGGTATGTGATATATTATGATGTTTATGTAACAGGATGGCTAATGTTGCTTTTGGATGCATTTAAAATTTTCAACTAATTACAGATTAATTGACTAAATTAAATATCCCTTGTAGTATAATTATTAATTTTTCTATCATAGGGGATTAATAACTATACTATAAGAGCATGTTCTGCCGCTCGAGGTATGATAGAGATATTTATTTGAATTTGTAATATAATATAACGAATTCCTTTAACTTCTCAAATTTGTTTTACACTATATCTTTTAGATTCATACTCTAATAATTCTTAGGATTTAAGTTAATACTTTCCTAGTCTAATTTTATTCCCATTTGATTAATTAGTTGATCTAACATTACTAACTATCTAAAATATTATTTAGTTCATATAATAATTCATACGTAAAACCATAATAATATTCATTTCATTAACTTACCAAATTTATAGGCATAAATTTCTGTATTATTTACTTGTTCTCTAATTCATCAAAATTATATTCATTTATGACATACTATAAATATTTGCTAAAATGTCTGCTTAATCCCTTACCAACCATTATATAGCATTATCATTATTTCTATTGACCTATTACTTGAACATTTAATTCATCACTTTAAGTTATACATAAATTAATTCAAACATGAAAATAAATTATTAACATATGGTCACAAATAAATACAAAAAAATGATGAATGCGATAAATTCTATATTCAAACATTATTAATTTATAGAGTGTAAAAAATCACTTCCTTAACCATTACCTTGAAATTGTACTTAATTTATTATACCAATATTTATTGCTAGTAAGGAAATTATTAAATATGTATAAATTAATCTTTAGTGACTCATCATACTCATATTAATATTAATGCCTATAAATGGATGTACTAATGGTTGTATCACTACCAACCTTAATCTATCAAAACAGTGTTCAACTATGACTTGCATTCATATTCACTAAAATAACAACATAACTTTCATACTGGTTTGTACACCACATTAATACTAGTTCTATTAATTTTATCTTTTAAACCTCTAGTTCATTAATGTAGAACATTTGTAAATTAATTCTAACATGATAATTTACATACACTAATCTTAGATGGTTAAGTAAATATGATGGATGTGTCAATATCTTCCTCAATTAAAACCTTTAAATCCATTAAATTTGATGCACAACTAATCAATTACAAGCATATAAAGATTTCTAGTTCATCTATGAATGGAAATTAGGTTTTAGATATACTGCAAATCCTCCTTCTACCTCACGCAATTAGCTTCACTTTTTTTCTTTAATAAATATCTTATCATTCCTTATATAATAGTTAATTATTTATTAATTTTTAGGTCATTAATTGTATATGTTGATTTCATAAAAATTAATATATGATCATCTACCAATTCATGATTCCTTTAAGTGTTAGTATGGAAATAATATTCACATACATGCATGATAAAGTGAATATATTCGTGAATGTGACAAATCTAGTTCAACACATCATATTTGATTATTTCTCAATTATTTTACAATTAACTTAAAGTTTCCATAATGAGTCTTATTAATTATTTAGCATGAATATGAATATAACTTAATATAAAATATCATCATGATCTTAATCAAGAAATGAATGTGATATATGTAGCCATCTTCTTATAAGGGAATAGAATTGGGTGTTGCATTGATATCATACTTGAATGTAAATAGCTTATTCATTTAAGTTTTCTATCATGATGGTTAATAATAATATCTCTATTTGTTTCTTGGTAATCAAAATTTCCAACTAAAAGTTTAGTTATTTTAGAAGATATGGGTGCATTATATTGCCTTTGGTCTTGTCCTCTTTGGCCAATGATACATAATTTAAAAGGTACTAAATCATTTGATAGAAATCTATCTTTAACCATTCTAAAAATTTTAGCAATTTCATTATGTCTATCATATATGTCAATAAGATTTTTGATGATTAACTCGTTAAATGCTTTATTACTTTATTGGTCACCTATAAATGTAATATGATTCCTAACTTCATTTTCTATATCATAAACATAGAATATGATAATTTAGGTTGTTGGCCTTTTGATGGAAGTAAAGAACCAACTACATGATAATTTTTGTCCATTTATTTTGAAAATATTTGATCGGGCTTTCTATTAACATCATAGTCAATTTTTCTTTGTAAAAGTGATGGAAAACATAAAATTGTACATCCTAATATTCTTAATGAACTTAACAAAGGCTAGTCCATTTAAAGGGTTCAACATAGGAGTGGCTTGTTTAATGATATTTGAATTACATATTTTTTACAACATACGGTGTAAAATTACTTTATTATACTCCCTTCAACACCAATACATTCATTGACCTAATGTAATGCACTACAAAATTCATATTCATAATCAAACTCATCAAGATCAAGTAATTTAACTACCATCTTTTCCTTAAGCTTGGGCTATGCATAACATACTTTTAATTTTTAAAATTCAATAATGAATGTTCAGTTTTGAAGATGAAGAACTATAACTTATTATTGTATATATACCAATTAACTCTATTAAGGCTCAACATTCGTTTAACTCATCTTAAAAGATTGAAACTTCAAAGAGTTGATTACTTGTTTCTTGACCATCCTTAAATGCATTTGTATTGAAAACATATAAAGAAGAATTACATGGAGGTACAATATTATATTTGTCCTTTTTTAGCCTCTTCTACAACCTTGTAGTGGAAACATATGATAGGGGAAAGCTATACAAATAGTTAGGTGTAACGTAAGTAGACATCTTTTTTTATTTGCAATTCAAATTACTAAGTTAACATCTCAAAAATAAAAATAAATGCATATATTACATCATGTACATCAATGATAAGAACATTATATGAATGATGATCATTATTAGTAACTTTCTTATCTTAGTTCATCATAATGAAACTAAAAGATATATGAAATTCATTTTAAATTAGAAATGGAATAACCAAAAGGTAGGAGCAATAGTGTTAAACAATTGGTTAATAGATGGTATAAAAATGGTTATTAACTAAGCTTATAATGCTAATTTTTCTTTAACAAAGGTCTTAATTTATTATTAAATCTCATTTTCTTATCAATATTTTTTCATTAATTATGTTAGCTACTATTGCCTTTACATTCTAATTTTGATGATTGTTAAAAATTGATTAAGTTGTATTTAATTAATTTAAGTAAATTTTTATTTATTTGATTTTATTATTTTCTTATGTTTTGACATTTCACATGATTGATTATTTCTAAATGGATAAATGATATATACATGGTAAATGTTTTAATTGGATAGATCATGTAATTTGATAATTATTTGACTTAGTTATCACACCTAACTGGTCAAACATGCTCTCATAGAATGATTAATAAAAATCATACGTTTAGAACTCATTAACCATTCTGCCAAGAATATGTGAAATTTAATTTAATTTTTTTTTGATAGAATATAACCAGTTTATATTTATAACTATTAATTTTTTTTCTATGGTTTTATATTATCATCTGTTCATAAAAATATCTAAATTTAAATTATAACATGCCATCAAACGTCTATTAAATATATAATATTCTTATAATTTAAATAAGCCACACATTTGATAATTTTAGCATCTCTGTTGTTATACAAACTTAAAATATTTTATTGCTTATAAACTGTACAATGATATTTGCATAATAAAAATATCTACTAGAAACATATTATACTTATACAAAACATGTTTCCAAGGATCATACAAGACTCAAAGTATCCTGACTACTCTTATACCTCACCGATCCAGATGCTCCTTTGAACTACTTTAACCCACGTTCATCAAATGATAAATGTTGAGTATGAAACTCATTGATGTCTACTAATAATTGTGTTATGAATAAAATTTAATTATCTTTTTATAATAAATATAAATAATTAATATAATAATTTAATGAATAAATATAGTAATTTATCATAATAAATATGGTAGTCAATAAAATTATACAATCAATAATGAATTTTCATTATAATAATTCTCTATAATTAACTCTGCATACCATTCATCATTTTCATGGATCAACCATATTATCACTTTGTATATCAATAGAATAAAAATGATATGCTCCATGTCAATGAATGCAAATATGAATTTCATTCCTCTATTCTTTGTTATTTTATCATTCCTCTATGAATTCATCATTTTTTCTATGATCACGTCTATCACTATCTTTGATTGTGCATCATCTATATTGGGTATATTTTTAATAATTATTTTTCTAGTATATCTCTATATTTTTTATCATTTTGATATATAAATATACTAGTGTCTCTCTTATGCCTCCTTTTTATAATATATAAATATACGAGTACCTCTCTTATTTCATCCATTAAATATATTTATATGTATATTTATATATGTATAACTATGTCTTCCTTATTTCTCCATAATATCATGTTGATGACATATAATGCATGAACTTTATCATGTATGCATTTATGTGATGATGGTATAGTCATAAACCGATAACATTTCTAACTATATCTATATATCACATATTTATTATTAATAAATAATATCTAAATAATAATAATAATAATATGCTTGCATTTTCAAGCCTTTTTGATTTACCTGCAATTTTCATTTACATGACAATTATTATTAGGCATAAACCTATTTTTCCCTTGTCTTTATCTAACATTAAAGTAAGGGTGGCGACCCTTCTATTCACCTTGCCTGCTATACATAAAAAACTTTTAAATACTTCAATTATATATATCAAATAAATATTTTAAATACCCTCATATATTAAGTAAATCTAAGTAATCAATAAGTTAAGATCAAATCAAACTCTATTAATTATCATTCACTTTACTTTGAGAATAAGAATACCTAACTACCAATAAATATTATTTTACACATGTATACAAATGATTCATTAAATGTAACATCATACTTTCCAATATGATTGCGAATCATCTATATGCTTACTATGTCTGAAATATACACACAAACATAAAGATTTTATCACATCCTTTTTAAGCAATTAATACCTTAAAAATTACATTGTTGGTAATATAAAAGGAGGATATAAAATTGTTCATTTAATTAGGGAATACTCAATTTATGACATTAAATTCAGCTCCATAACCCACACAACCTAACAATATGTACCAACATTTACATATGCAATCATTTAGCCTAATACTAAGAATATTTTATGCATGACTTATTTTCATGTTTTCCCACTTTTAATTCCTAAATTTATTACTTAATTTAGTATACACATAGTCAAGCGGATTCCATTACATGTTTCTATATGGTTATAATGTTTTGGGAATTATGATAGTGACATCATAGAAACTGAAATTATTGTTATCTTAGAGTGATTTAGCTCTTAGTTAAGAAAACTATGAGACCCAACTAAGTTTTATGAGTCGGTGAGAACTCATACAAACATATATTATTATGTAAACCCTTATTCAATTCTCTTTTATCATATGTGTGTATTAAATCCTATGGTAAGATAATTTCATCTTTCACATTTATTGCTATAAGAATTGCATGTGAAAACATATACATAACACCAATATATTAATCTATGTGTTCAGTATAATGAGATCTTCAATGTTTTTGTACATGTGCATTCATTAGCGTTTTATGGGCTTGATTGTCCAACAGTATATAGTAGTTTAATTTATACTTTAATCTCTTATAATTTATTAAACATAAGTTGTTATTAACTAATCTATAACCTCCAAACTCTATTCATAACAACAACTACCAATTAATACATGTATCCAAGTCATCATATGGCAAAAGTTTAATTTTCAAACTATGACTCTACACATAAAATGCATAGAAGTTAAAAGAAAATTAAATGCAATTTAAATAGAAAATCTACATTTATATACCCTCATGGATGCCATTAATTTATAGTACAAACATGCCTTATTCTAGTTCTTACATATAAGGCTAAGCATCAGTCGATTCGGTTACCAAACCAAACTGAACCCAAAAAACCAAAAACCAAAATTCTTTAAAATAATAGAACCAAAACCAAACCAAAATAATTTAAAATCAAATTAAACCAAGTAATTCAATTCAATTTTTATTGGATTTGATTTAGTTATGACCAAATATTGTTAATATATATTTATTTGAAGCCAATATTATTCAAATTCTTTTGTTTAACATGTTGATAGGTGTTTCTCTCAAAACATAGATAACCCAGGTTCTACGCTCACACATTAATGATTCTTTATTTGTAACTAAAAAAATGGAGAAAAAATTTTGAAAAATGAGTCGGTTGGTTCAAACCCAAGATATATTAAAAGATTTATGAGGCTTTAACCACTAGATTATTAAAAGATATATTATTTTTGTAAAATTATTTTATGTAAATATTTCGATTGATTCAATTTTTTTATTGATTTTTCACTTTGAAAATTAAATCGAACCAAACTAACAAAAAATTATTAAAATTAAAACTAAAACCAAACTAAATTAAAATTTTCAATTTGATTAGATTGGTTTTTTCGATTTCACCCAAATAATGCTCACCCTTACTTACATACTTGATTCTCACATACAAAAAAGAAAGAAATCCATAACCAACTTCAATATATTAGATGTCCATTAGCATATAATAGGTAAGTCTATGCACAAAACAACTATCTATCATATAAACAAATTTACTATATGTAGCCAGCATGTGATCTTAATAAATTTTCATTCGATATACATAATAACTAAACAGCAAACCTCATAAGACATGAATTATCAAGCTTGATATTGAATCAGTTATTTCAATTATTATACAAACATTACACATCTACGCATACATCACATTTATAAATGATAATGTATGTTTGACAATCATCATATATTCATTAATGTACTAACTGATCAAATTCTAAATGATATAGAATCAAGCCTTCATGGTAGTCCTATCTTCTAGCACTCAAATTGATTCTATAGAAAGGGATTAAGTATGGTTTGCTTAGCTTCACATAAGTTACCCATTGTATATAATTTTAGCAGTGTTCTAGAGTATTTTTAGACTTCAATATCTTTATTTTCTTAAGAATCATATGATTGTTAATGATAAGAACACAAACCCAGCAACAAACAAGTCCTAAGCTGTTTGACCAATTCAAACACCATTTATTCAAGTTAGTTATAGTTATTTGAATTTAAACATCATATTCTTAGGATTTTATTGTAACAAATTACTTCTCTTTTCCTATTAATAACTCTGTAAATGCAGTAATGAAAGATAACCTTCATTTCATTTATTCATTCTTATAAACTTCATATGGTATCAGAGCAGTGATCCAACCTACACATCTCTCAATTTTTTTTTCATCATGAACTCAACCAACAGCATCACTCATTCTTATAGGAAATCCTTAATTGCCATCAATGGATCCCAATTACCTTTAAAACTTACTCCTCAAAATTATTCTATATGGAGAGCTTAAATTACTCCCTCACTTCGAGGACATAATCTAATGGGTTATGATCTTGACACTATCATGCCTCCTTCTCCTACCATTGAAAAGGATGGTCATCAAGTTTCAAACCCAAACTATGAATTCTGGGATTATCAAGACCAACTTATACTTGCAGCTATTATTGCTTCATTAATGTTTACTATTATGAACACTGTTGCAAATGCCAGGACCTTAGCGGAGGCATGGAGCAAACTCCAAGTAACATTTGCAAATAAATCTGCCACCAGAATTCTATCTCTACGGGAAAAGCTGTCTATAACAAAGCATGATTCCTATTGCATAGTTGATTACCTACAATCTATCAAGTCCATTACTGAAGAACTTTCTCTCTATAGAAGTCTAGTTAGTGATGTTGATCTTATGGTGCATGTTCTTGGCAGTATTAGGTCTGAATTTTGAGACATTGTAGCGGCTATTCATGCTCGAGATACGGTCATCACATTTGATGAACTTCAAGATAAATTATTGGCTCATGAACTATACATCAAGTAGATTGATCCCAACTTTGATCCTTCTCCAATAATTACTAATCATGTTAGAAAAAGTACAAACAATAAGTACTCTCATCATCAAAGATAAAATAATTTTGGTAAGCCTACCAATGCTTTTCAGTCTTCTAATAATTCTGCTTTTCAAGCATCCCAGTCTAGCCTCAAAATGCAGAATTCATTCAAGCCACACCCTTCCATACCATGCATTCCCAATAGAAATTCAAGTGCTCAGACCAAAGTTCAATGTCAGTTTTGTGATAAATTTGGCCATCATGTAAAAATTACTTTAACGCTAAAGATCACTTCAGAGAGTTATTTTCCCAAAATCCACATGCCCACTATTCTCAAACTACCAGTATTCTTAAAAATCAAACTTGGATTCTTGTTCCTTTTAACCCTCACTAAAATTTAGTTGGTTGTAAGTGGATTTTTAGGATCAAAAGAAATGTTGATGGGTCTATTCATCAATACAAAGCCCGCTTAGTCGCCAAAGGTTACAATCAACACCCCAAAATTGATTTTGGTGATACATTCAGCCCAATTATCAAACCAGTCATAATCCATGTTGTTCTTACATTGGCAGTGACAAACCATTGGCCTTTAATGCAACTCAATGTAAATAATGCCTTCCTGCATGGTCCTTTGCAAGAAGATGTCTTCATAAGCTAACCACCTGGTTTTATTGATTCTAACAAGCCTTATCATGTCTACAAATTGGTTAAAGCCATTTATGGTCTCAAACAAGCTCCTCGAGCATGGTATCATGTGTTACATTCCTTTACACTACAATTTGGTTTTCACTCTTCTTACAGTGATCATTTTGTATTCATCTACAACCATAGTTCAATTTGTTGTTATTTTTTTATATATGTTGATGATCTCATCGTGACCAGGAAAAATTCTTACTTTAATAATCAATTCATACCAGTAATTGATGATAAATTTTCACTAAAAGATCCTTATGTGTTGTCCCTTTTTTAGGTGTTGATGTTCATAAAACTTCAAATTGTATTTTTTTGCCCCAACATCACTATGTGTGAAAGCTTCTTCAACTTGCTCATATGGATGGTGCTAAAGAGGTCTCTACTCCTATTGCCACTGCTTTTACTTAACTTAAATCATCTTCTGTTAATCAGGCCATTAATCCTAGCAAGTATTGTCAATTAGTTGGCGGTTTGCAATATCTAAGTTTCACTAGATTAGACATTGCATTCACGGTAAACAAACTCTCTTAGTTTATGCACTGCCTAAATAAATCTCATTGGATTGCTCAAAAATATCTCCTCAGATATCTCAAATCCACCATTCACTTTGGCATTCATATTACACGTCAGTCTTCTTTAGTATTTCATGCTTTCTCGGATGCAAATTAGGCAAGCGATCCTTCAGATAGAACTTCAACATCTAGATTCATTTTGTATTTTGGAAAGGTCCTAATCAGTTGGAGCTCTAAAAAATAAAAAACTGTAGCTTGATCATCCATTGAAACTGCGTATAGGGTTGTCGCAGCTACTGCTGTTGAAGTCCAGTAGGTCAAGTCACTTCTTCATGAACTTGGATTCAAGGTTCCTCCTCCTACTATATTTGTGATAATATTTCCACCACTTATACCTATCATAATCCTATTCACCACTCTAAGATAAAACACCTGGAAATTGATATACACTTTGTCTATGATTTAGTACAAAGTGGTGCTCTACGGGTTTCACATATCTCTTCCAAGGATCAACTTATTGACTCCCTCACTAAACCACTACCCAAGCATCAATTTCAAATTAACAGGTCCAAGATTGGTCTCCTCAATGGTTCCTCAATCTTGCGGGGGAGTGTTAACGATAAGAACATAAATCCAGCAACAAAAAAGTCCTAAGCTCTTTAACCAGTTCAAACACCATTTGTTGTATCAAGTTAGTTATAGTTATTTGAATTTAAAAAGCATATTCTTAGGATTCTGTTGTAACAAATTGCTTCTCTTCTCCTATTAATAACTCTGTAAATGCAGTAATGAAAGACAACCTTCATTTCATTTATTCATTCTTATAAACTTTACAATGATAACCTATTTAATCCATCGGCTTAAGTAAATGTAATGCTTATCTCCCTTTAGTTAACCACCTCACATACTTGTAATTCTTGTCTCCCTTTAGATAGTTAATTTATTTACTTTACGTAATTACCTTGGCCACTAAAAGTTTATAATAATAATAATATTTTTTTAAGGTCTTATTATTCCTATCAATAACTATTTCAAAGGTATTTTTACTAGCCATAAACTTAATTAATGGTGTGAAAAAATTATATTTGTAGTCAAATAAATTACGTACATAGTAATTTGAATACTTATACTTAACTGCTCCTATTAACTCCGTTTAATTCTTTACAATTTAATTTATTCATCATCAAAAATTTCTATCTATCTTAATCCAATTTAACTAAATTCATAATTCTAATTTAATAATTTATTCAAATTCACCTCCCTACATCCTAATACTATAGATAACATTTATCAAACTATTAATCTTATTTAAGTAATCATTAGTTAAGCTAATATCATTATCTCAAAAATCTAAAATATAACTTAATATAATTATAACCTTATTTAAAATAATAATAGTGATAATGGATGTGACATTAGTATTTTTGGTAATTATCTCTTAAATATTATATCTTTTATTTTTTAAAATATGAAAAGATAATTATCCTATCTTTTAAAAAAATATTTTTTGATTTTATTTTATTTTAAAATTATTTTATTTGTAGATTTAATATAATTGATTTTTCAAAAATTAAATAGATTAAGTTACATACGTAGATGGAAGCATTTCAAATTGACAATGAAAATCCAACTCATCAGCTACATTCATGAAAATCATTCAACAGATTTTATGAAAGATTTTAAAGAGGATTTTTTACAAAATTATTTTTAATAAGGTGTCTTATAATTTTATTAAGAAAATTTTAAGAATATATACCTTATGGACCACTATATATTTTGTTAAATGATTGTCATAAGGTGATTTGATATAGTAAAGCCTCAAAATATTAGTTTTGGAAGAGTGAATGTAGGCATTTAGGTTAAACCACTATATATCATGTGTTTATTATTTCTTCTCCTCTTTTTATTTTTAGCCTACTGATTTTCAAATTATTTTACTCTAAAAGGTTTTTATAAAAAAAGATTTTACTTAAAGTAATCTACTATTTTTTAAAGGAGAGTTTTCTAAAAACAATCAATTTATTTTTGCAACTTTAATTTATTTTTAAACTGATTTATTTAGTATATGATTTTGTAAAAAATAGTTTGCTAAACTTTAAATTAGTTCACTATTTTTAAAATAGTCGGTTAAAATTATTTAAAATTATTTAAATTTTATCAATTCACTTCTTTCTTATCCATTGCTTTTAGAACTAACAACTATATATATAACCTTTTTAGACTAACATATTTTAGAATTTAAGTTTAAAAGAATATCATTTCAAAAAGAGAATTTTATCTTACATGTGTTCTGGTATTACTTTATAAAAGTAGTGAAGAAATCACTAAGTACTTATATTAAATTACAATAAATTATGAAATTTTAAAGTAACAGGAAAATACAAGAAGTAAAATTGTAAAACTAGTGAAAAAGGAAAGACCAATTTAATTAAAATAAACTAATATGATAAACATAATAGGGATATATATTATGATATTTTAGGATTTTGAATGAGACTACAAAAGCTCGAGATTTTAAAGTAACAGAAAAATGCAAATGTTAAAAATAAAATAGTAAAATTAATGGAGAAGGAAAGACACTAAATCCTATATATATTAATATTTTTAATTTGATCGAGTATTATTAATAAATTATAGTATGATACACCATAAAATTTAAATTATATTTAACTTTACCTAAGTTCATCAAACTAATTTGTTATGAATTGGTAAAGATCTTTTTCTAATTTGAAAATGTGATAGTAATTTTTATTATTTATAATATATTAAAAAAGGGAAGAGGGACAAACAAAAATATCATTCTACTCTTCTTTCTAAATTTATTTTTTTAATAGTTTAAAATAATAGTTTCAATTTATATTTATAACTAATTTTAATTTAAGAATTCTATTTAAATTCAAATATAAATAATAACTTTTACTTATCTAAAACAAATATAAAAAATAAATAATTTTAGTTTTAATATATAAAAACTTATTTTTACATAATAATAGTTTTAATTCATAAAATTGATTTGTAAAAATTAACTTTTATTTAATTTTATATAAAATAAAATTAATGTTAGTAGTTTTAATTTGTAGAAACTAATTCATATCTAATTTTATATAAAAAATATATTTTTTTAAAATAATTTTAATTTATAAAACTAATTTATAAATATTAACTTTATATAAAAAATTAAAAATAGTAGTTTTAATTTGTAAAAATTGATTTTTATCTAATTTTATATAAAATAAATAAATATCAAAATGATAAATAGCAATAATTTTAATTTATAAAAATCAAGTTTTTAAATTTTATATGCAATAAAAAATTAATAGTATTTTTAATTTGTAGAAAATATTTTTTATCTAATTTTATATAAAATAAACTAAATATAAAAAAATTAAATAGTAATAGTTTAATTTGTAGAACTAATTTTTTATTTAATGAATTTAACATAAATACTAATATTTACTTAAGTTATCTATATATATATTATATAAATTTGATTTGAAATAAAATATTGAATTTTATTATAATTAAATTAAATTAATATTATTAATTGATTCTAGAAAGTATTTATTTATTTTATGAAAAATAAAATATGATTAATGATATATTAAATATATATACTTTAATTGTATATTTATTAAGTAAGAAAAATCAATTGAAATGTTTTAATAATCATAAGAGAGTGATTAATGAGAATAAGTTATATTTTATTTTCTATTAAATCTATGAATGTAGAACAATTATATCTTAAGATTTGATATATATTAATTTATGAAGCTTATAATATTTTTCGGAAAATGGTTTCTTTGATTTGCTTTGGATGGAATGCCATGACGATAAAATCCTTTTTAATAAAGAAAGGAATTTTTGAAATTTACCTTTACAATTTTTATTCTTGATTTGCTTTAGATAAATTTTAGTAAAACTTTTTGAAAGTTGCATGCAAAGTATAATAGTGAATGCTACAAATATTCTTTGAAGTAATAAACAAAATTTTTAATAATAGGCTATTATCAATTCAATTTCATCGAATATGAAACATGCTAAGCATATAAATAAGGGAGGAACATGCATTACTTAATACATATTTTATACATTCAATAACTTGTTCACAAAGCATTGTTTACTAATTACACAACAAAGTCATACTACACATTTTAATGGGATGAGTTTAACAGTTGCATTTACAAAACTAAAGTTTTTCAAATGTTAAAACATGAGACTAATAAAAAAAATTATTTTTAAAGCATAATATACTTTAGGAAACAGAGAAAGAAACATAAAATATAGTCCAAAACATAAACATCTAATACCATAATCAATCATCTTCATTAAAATCAAGTCGTGTCATTATTGTTCATATCTTTTGTAAGGCCTTCCTTAGCAAGGTCATGCTTCTTTTTCAACTAGTTATACCTTGTGACCAGGGAATTGAACAAAAATTGAAGGTTAGCATATTTTTCAATAAGCTTTTATAAGGCTTGTATCTGGTCTCTAAATTTAGATATTTGAGTATAATTGAAATCCAAAATTTCATGCCTATATTTAACTTTAAGGGCATTTAACACCCCATAAGTAGTTTGCTTGATCAATTGTTTTCCCTATAAAACCTTACAAAGTTAAAATGTACCGATCATTTTCATTATCCTCTACCATGTAAATAACCTTACAATGATAATAAGAAATGCTTGAAGTATCAATCTTGTAGGAGGGTTGAGGCAAACCAATTCTACTAACAATTTTATTTAATAGTGTCACGTCTTCTGGCTACGTAACATGCTCCCGTTAAATGATTACCAATTCCCATTAAGAAAATTAATAATCATCCAATAAGGGATTCCATACATTCATACTAAGTGCGGAAATTTTTTTTTTTAATCAAATAACAAATTATATCATTTAAATCCCTGGTTCTATGAACAATTCTTATTTTATACAAACCATATTTAGCGTCAAATTAATAAACATATTATTACAAGTTTATGATATAACCATGTTTGATGTACTGCCAAAGTACTTATTTAAAATCTTGCACGATTATAAACTTTAAGAAGTCCATAAGATAAAATTACCACACTAACGTAAATTGTCCTGCTGCTGCCACTAAAGTTTCTCTTCCACGGCTTTGCTAGTTCCTGCGTTTATCAATGGACAAACGCTGAGTATAAAACTCAGTGGTGCTAGTTATAACATTTAATACAATCCAACAAAACATATGATTTAAACAAATTAATTATGTCATCTATGCATGAATCATATATTAAGACTGTCTTTAATTTAATTGCACAGAAAAATTCATATGAACATGACTTTATCATTTAAATCATGGATTATACGATATGTTAATATCAACTTCATGAATAATGCATATAACTGATAATGCATTCATGCTAAGCATTCTCCCTCTTTTTCTTTGAATCACGTTATTCATATGCGCATGCTCTAGGCTTATATCATCACTGTGATATCATAAATATGAGCTCATTTCTTTTCCATATAACTGTATCAACATTGTTATCCAACGATAACATATTTATTAAATTCCCGTAGGATTAGCATTTTGCCCAGTAATAATCATTTAACTCTTTTCATATATCA